>BQKZ01000677.1:86362-98251 GCA_036244855.1 Temnopleurus reevesii
CGGTCATGTCAGTTCGGGTGAGCGTCCCGAAGGACCAACACCCCGACCTGAAAGTACTTTTGGCTCAACCCCAGCCAAAAGTAGGGCCTACACCGGACGGCGTCCGCTCATGAGTTGTGGCGGACTAGCCCCCGGGGTCGGTTCCCCTCCCCCTCTCCCTCACCACGCTGGTGCAGGCGAGAAAGGGGGGTATCGTAATCTCCATGCTGGGCCTAACCCGCCCAAAGATGGAGCGTCTTGGAGGAAAAAGTCAAAGAAACGACAATCTTTGGGTCGACTCCCCATACCCAGAAAGAAGTGCTGTCCTGCCCCCAGGGAGGCAGGTTCATCTTCACAAGAGGTCTCTAACGATGTTATGGCCCTTATTAAACATCTCATGGCCCAGAGCGGGTGGTCGCCCTCCTCAGTAGGGCAGAGCCAACCCGTTGGACACCATTCAAAGAGCAGGCTTCATAATAAATTGGGAAAAGTCAGAGTTGTCTCCCATCTGCACGCCAATCTACCTGGGTGCGGAAATCAATATTCCGAACCAACTGTCCCGCCCCAGCCGGGATAGGGTTTGCGCTATTATAATGCTGGCCCGATCTATCCGCCGGGAGCGCAGGGTACGGGCAGAGTGCTGGCTGGCATTTCTAGGACACCTAGCGAGCCTCATGGATGTCCTACGGGACTGCCGACTGCACATGCGCCTTCTCCAATTTCACCTAAAGACATTTTTCAGGCCCACCCAGGACCCCCGGAAGGTGTGGGTCCCCCTCTCTCCAGGTATCAGGCTCCTCCTGCATACATGGAGCCTGGAGAGCTTTCTCAGACAGGGCAAACCCCTGAGGGCGCGCTCTCTATCAGTCACCGTGACAATGGATGCCTCCTTCCTTGGGTGGGGCGGCCATGGCCAGGGCCTGGGGGTCTCCGGGGATTATTCCGACTTACGCACCCTCCTCCACATCAATGTGTTGGAACTTATGGCGGTGTCCAGGTCCCTACAACACTTTCAAGACAGGATCACAGGCCACGCTGTAATGATCCTGACAGACAACACCACCGTAGCTGCCTACATCAACAGGCAGAGTGGCATGCGTTCCAGTACCCTGAACGATCTGGCCGCAAAGTTCTGGAGGTGGTGTCGGGCTCGGAAGATATTCCCGGTCGCCTCCTACCTGCCCGGCCAGGAGAACCTGCTGGCAGACTTCCATTCCAGGGGCATGTGCCTCCAGTCCGAGTGGACTCTAGAGAGGGAGGTCTTTGACCTCGTGAGGGAACAGTGGCCTCTACTGGAGTTGGACCTGTTCGCCTCATTTCTCACTCACCGGCTCCCGACCTATTGTCGATGTTTGGGCTCTCGATGCGTTTGCCATCTCATGGTCGAACCTCAGAGGGTATGCCTTCTCTCCGGACTCCCTGATCCCGAGGATCCTGAGAAAGATCCAGGAGGACCGAGCTTGGGTGCTACTGGTAGCCCCAGACTGGCCGAGGAGACCTTGGTTTCCTCCTCTTCTGTCCCTGCTGGACGGCCCTCCGGTCCTGCTCCCGCAGAGGAGAGACATCAAAGCACAGCCGCTGTCGGGGATCTTCCACCGGGACGGCTCTCCATCTGACCGCCTGGCCGCTGTCGAGGTCGACGCCAGGTGGGCGGGTCCATCGGAACGACCTTCCAGTTTTGTAGTTCAGAGCAGTATACAACTCTAGATTGGGGGCGTTATATCTTTGGTGCGAGGAAAGAGGGATTGCTACCCGCTCTTCCTCAGTCAGCGACATCGCCGACTTCCTGATCACCCTGTTTGACCAGGGCAGGTCTCTCTCCGCGATATACAGATACAGATCAGATACAGATCAGCCATTGCAGCCGTGCATTTGGGCTTTGCGGATGGTTCGGGGGTGTCTACGTCCCCCCTCCTTTCTAGTGTTCTGAGGGCGTTCCACCTCAAGCGACCCCAGAACCATAGGCTGACGCCACCCTGGAGCTTACCCAGGGTGCTGAAAGCCCTGGCACAACCGCCATATGAACCCTTGTCAGAGGCGTCTTTGCATCACCTGTCGATCAAGACGGCCTTTCTCCTAGCCATCGCCTCTGACCAGCAAAGGAGCACAATGCACGTGCTCTTGGTGGCTCCTGGCCACCTCAGATGGGAAAGACAAGGAGTTCCTAACCCCACCTACATTGCCAAGAATCAGTCCGATTCTTCGGGAACGGTAGAGATAGTCCTTAAATCCCTCAAGGAATTTTCCTCAGTGGTAGCGGATAAAGTTTGGTGCCCAGTTCGGGCCCCATAGTGGTAGGTAGACAAGACGCGGTGCATTCGGAACGACCATGATCAGCTCTTCCTCATCTCCCGACAACCTATTTCCCCGGCGCCCCGGGAAACAATTTCCCGTTGAATCGTGGAGGCTATCCGGGCGGCAGGTTCGGAGGCTCTTCTGTCGGAAGATCCCCCCAGGGCACACGATACACGAAGTATCTCTACGTCCTGGGCTCTCTTCCAAGGCGTACCCTTGGAAGACATTCTGAGGGCTGCCTATTGGCGCTCGTCCTCCTCGTTCACCTCCTTATACCTGAGAGACATTCCCTCAGGGGAGGATTTGCTCGCCTCTTCTGCACTTTAAGCTGCGTCATCTTCGCTTCGCTTATCTACCTATGTGCCTCCCACCATCCCCTCGCGTTGCTCGGCAACATGTCCACGATCTTGAATCGTTCGGAAGAGGAAGGCAAGATGGCGCCTGCGTGCGCAGATGGATGGACGGTGGTCACGTGGGGATAAGAGGGCTGGCGCGAAAATTGACTTAGCAACATCTCGATAGTTCTGCATAGTTCAGAGCACGAGTAAAATAGGTAGATACATAGATTTATCTAGTAAATCTACAAAATTAGTTCTAACTTTTCTGTTCATTGGAAAATCACATGGACCAAATACTGAGGGATGCACATCTGAACATTTTCATTAACGCTGTCAGTCCCATCCGAGTAAATGAGCAGGGCTTAGAAAAATCCTGACGTATTAATGGCTCATATTTGATTGGCAGCTATTTTTTTGCCATTCTCTGGAATTGAAATAGAAGTAGAGTGTGAATACTCCATTACCTTCTTCACCTGCTTGTAACACCCAAGTTCCTGTGTGAATAGCATGGAATAGCAAATTCTATTGTGAGGTCGCAATGAGTGGTCTAAGATTCATTGAGAACAATATTCGATGTACCCCCCCCCCCCCTTTCTCACTTGAATAGAATTCATAACTCCTCACTATGCCACTGTTGACACGGTCCTTTAGGTGGGAGATATTCTCATTGTTTATATGATCACTTTATCAAATTCAGTTTCACTAAAAAATTGTAACCTTATGAGCGGGATACCAATAACATGTCTTAGGCATTTCTGATGCTACCTTGTGTGAGCTTGGCATACCCAAAACATTTTAAGTCAATGAATAATATTGCTGAGAATCTACATAAAATGTAGCTGATTCAATCAGTGCTATAGTCATAACCCTTAACAGGTAAATCAGGAATCACATTGATTGTCAGGTATACATGTAATTTCATATTTTGCTACTTGCATAGATATGTAGAGGATAACAAACATTATTCCATTTTTATATTGTTACTTGCATAGATATGTAGAGGATAACACACAATATTCCATTGTTATATCTATTGTTATCTATTGTTATATATCCATTGTATAGGTTGAGGAATGCCTTGGGATGCTTCAAGCAGAAGAATCAATGGCAAGAGATATGAAGCCTGATATACAGATACTGGAGAAGACCTATACTGAGTTGAAAGATCTAGAACGCAAGATAGGAGACCAATCCAAGCACTTCTCGGGATCAGGTATACACACATTTGTACTGAGACATTGGTAGAAAGACACAGGAAGACAGAAAGAAAGTAGGAATGAAAATAAAGAAAAATGTAAGATAGAAAAGAAGGAAGAAGACAGATTGGTTTGTTAGAATGAATGTGTATCACCCCAGTTTTGAAAGAATTACACTGGCTCCCAGTCAAGTCACGCTTGATATTCAAAATACTAGTTCTTACCTATCAATGTCTTAATTCCACAGCCCCAAATTATTTATGTGAAACTTTAGTGAAGTATGATCCGCCCCGAAATCTCAGATCGGCTCAGAAAAACCTGTTACAGTGCCCTAGCGTGCATACAAAGTTTTATGGAGAGCGGTCATTCTCTCATGCTGCTCCATCACTCTGGAACAATATCCCATCACATTTAAAAAACTCACCCACAATATCGAAGTTTAAATCCTCTGTGAAAACCTATCTATTCAAAAAGCACTATAAATGACTTTGTCCCAATCGAATGGCATCTTTAATTTCCTACTTTTCATTTCTTAAGCGCATAGAGACGCAATGGCAGTGATATGCGCTATATAAGCAACGTGTTTATTATTATGATCATGGAGCAGGGCCAGAATGAAATACAGATGATTACGTGTGCTGATCTGCCCTTAATATTGTTGATGATGATATCGGCTCATTGACAAGCATGAGCGAGAAGTTCTCAAAGCTGAATATTTTCATGCGTAACTGTACTCACTCACTATCGGATGGTTACAATAATGTATTTCTATAACACGTCGTCCTATTGCAACATGTGATAATACAACATGCAACTCAACAGGATTCTACAGCTGACATTTGAACTTTGGATTTTCCACAGATGTTCATCTTGTCTCCTCAATTGGTTAATTTCTCTGAAAATTAAAAAAACCCAAGAGGTATGTTGAAAGATGAATTCGTCATCTAATCATGAAGACACATTGAAAGATTCCTTTTTGTTAAATGTGTCTTTCTTAGATGTAACCAGAACTCTTCAACAGGTCAAGACTGAAACAGAAGAAGTCAAGATCAAATTGTGAGTTTATTATCTTTTCAATCAACTTATTTGCATCATTTAATTCTAATTCAACCTAACTCATTTTTAGCATTTTGCTCTTTAGGCTGACAGTTATAAACTATGCAATTCATGAGGATGGAGTTTCTATTTTTTCCTGTTTATTTTACTTCACTCAGCTACGATTTGATTTTTAACTTAAACTGAGAGTTCACCATATTCAGTGAAGTGTAGGTATATACAGACCTTTTTAAAAATGTTGATATATTTTTTTTCCCAGGAACACTGTGAAGAGTACATTGGATATGAAGCAGCGACAGAGACAGGATCACGTGGATAATGTGAACATGATGAAAGTGAATGTAAACAGCATTACCAGCGAGGCTCTTCGTCTGTCTGCTAAGCTGCAGCAGAGGGAGAAGCTGGAAAGTGAGCAGGTGGAGCTGGATACCACTAATAGAACATACCAAAGAGAGATAGAGGTAGGACTTGTAGATGAGGAGATGGTGGTGGTGGTGGTGGTGGTGGTGGTGGTGGTGATGGTGTTGATTGTGGTGGTGGTGATTGTGGTAGTGATGATGTTGGTGGTAGTGACAAATATGATGATGATGACGACGACAGATGTGATCATGATGATGATGATGACGATGATGGTGATGGTGATGAAGATGCCAGTGGTGATGATGATGGTGGTGGTAGTGGTGGTGGTGATCTAGTTGGTGGTAGTGGTTACGGTAGTGACAAATTTAATGATGATTATGCTTATAATTGTGATGGTGGTGGAGAGGATGATGATGACGACGACAGAGGTGATCATGATGACGATGATGATGACAATGATGGTGATACTGATGAAGATGACAGTGATGATGATGATGATGGTGATGGTGGTGATGATGATGATGATGATGGTTGTGGTGGTGATGATGGTTATCATAAATGTTTAGTGCCACCAAATAGTAATTACAGTAATTAGATAATGCATTCTCTTGATGATTTCTACTCAAATGTTCAAATTTTTGTTTCCCATTCTTTCTTTTTCCTATTTTATCAGGATTCCAAGCAAGAGCAAAAACCTATCAAGGTTAGTGTAAAATTCAGAGATAATCTGAATGTCTCTTCACAGTGAAGAAGTAAGACAGCTGTGCTACTGGGCAGTGGTAACTTCAGTTATGTCAGTGACGTATCATTGACAGCTATCACTAATATTGTAATCAGTAATTACCAATTAGTAATTTGCAATCGTCAGATGATAATTTTTTCCTGTAGGTACAGCTTGCTGTAAACCGATTTGAAACCTTTCTGCAACCTTGCCACAACTTTGATGTAATCTCCCTGTGGTTGTCTCATTTGCATATTTGGAATTCAGATTCAATGAATATTCATAGAAAAGGTTGTCATGGATCTGCTGCAGACCTAATTTGCATGTGAAAAAGCAACCTGTTTGTCATAAGGTTGATAGGTTGCCATAGCCCGTCTGTTTCAGTCCTATATGCATGATCATGTATGCATGACCGTCTACATATACCACCATCCTGAAATGACTTTTCATTTTGTCATGTACAATTTGCAGTTATTTCATGAAGTGAAATAAAAATTGACCCAAGGGAGATGGCAGATAAATATGTGTACAAGTGTCCAAAGTGTACAATGATTGCTTCATCTTATCTTTTTTTTTTCAGGACAAGCTTCAGAGGCTTGCTCAGAATAAAGCAGCCATCACACAGAAGAAAGAGAATGAGATCAGAGAGGTCCGTGAAAGGGTATGTACATTCAACCTCAACACCTAGAATCTCTTCAGACTTTTATATTGTGATCAACATGCAAAATCACATTTATTTGTTCATTTATATCTTTTAGCAGTGCAGATGCAAATGAGAATATGATTTCAATTTTCAACTGATTTGCAATTTATCGCTACTTTCTAGCAACTGCCAATGCAATGAGTCTACTCTCTTACCTTGACTTTAATCTAGATAAGTTTCATTGTAATTTAGAAGAAAAATAGGTTTTGATTATAATAATAATAATAATAATAAAGATCATGCGTCTTACCGGTATTTACCTAGGATAGACGCTTCTGTTTTTACAAACTGTTATCCAGTTTGGTCGCATAATAACAAGATATATTATTAGCATACCGGTAGTATATTGAATTAAGGTATGCAATCTATGCATATTCTTTCACTAGGTTGGGAGAATGTTGCATGTCAAGTTATGAATTATTCTAATCATATTTTGATCTACAGAGATAAAAGTTTAAAAGTCGTGAATATTTCTGAGCAACTAATTTGTGACATAAAGTACAGAACTATTGTCTTGCATGTACCTACCTTTTTAATACCAATATCAATTACAGTAAATCTTATCATAAACATCACAGATTGACGATGTACGACAAAAGTTGAGAGATATCCAGACTGGAACAGCAAATATTGTCAAGTAAGTTCTACAATATCTCATATTTATCAATCATGATTATATGATAATTAAGGATTTATAAAACGCCCATGTCTGTCAATTACATTCAAGGCACGCAAATTAACTCATAAATGAAAAAGTATAATGAACAGGAACAGAATTACATAAAAACATAATGAAACAAATGACATGCAATATCAATTTAGATTAGGTATCAAAGTTCAAGAATTTCATCATAAGCTTCTTCCATTAGAAGCATTGTTAATGTCTCATGGAAAACTTCTGGTGGTAGACAAGACTTATAGGATGTTGTTCAAAATCAACTGCAACTTTGCAAATTGTAATGCGCATTTTCATTTGCTCACAGTATGCGCCTTTAACAAGACGCGCATGAAACTATGATTTTGATTGGCGTGTTTCAGTCAACTGCAACTTGCAATCAATTGCAACTTTTGAAGAACATCCCATTAATGTCCATAATGGAGGAGCTGTGACAGTGAAGGATCTGTCATCCCAGGACCTTTAACTCCTAACCTCCTGGAACTGACTGACACTTCCTGTCAATTGAAAACCACTATCATGTGGTAAACTTCTGGTGATAGACAAGATTGAATGTTCTAGTGGAAGAGCATTCTATAGTCAAGGGGCTGTGACAGAGAAAAATTTATCACCCATCGACATGCTTGTCCAAACTTCTTGGGACTGACTGACACTTCCTGTTTTGTCAAGATATTTTCTTGTCTTCAAGAAGCTCTAGTAGATACACTGGTATTCCGTTCAATTTAAGCTTTAATAGCACAATAGTAGGGAAGCAACACCCACTTGAAAAAATATTGACAAGTCCAAAATGGCTCAAAATTGTGATTTTGTGTGCAAAGTCAAAGTGATTTGTGCTTTCAGTGAATATTCATAAATACATTGATATTTTCAATTTAACATGAGGAAATCAATTAATTTTAGCCTAAGTATGGTTCAAAATGGTTCAGCAACACTTTCCAATGGAAAAAAAAAATGAAAAAAAGGTGAAAAATGAATATGTAAGAAGTTACAAATGAAAATTAAAGACATAGGAATTTTTTTCTTCAAGTAGAATTGTGAAAAATGTTCTTAGGATCATTCATACAAAAAAAATTACCTTAATTTCCAGGACCTGTATTATGTGAATTAGAATGTAAAGGTTTGATTTTAGTAATCTGGGGTTAAAAATGATTTTGTTGTGTATTTATAAGGTATGTGAATGATGGGAAGGAGGCTGAGCTTGACAATGTGGAGGTGAAGATCATGGATCTGAATGAGAGAATCAGCAAACTAGATGAAGATCTGAGTCGTATGGTAGCTACAATAGATCAACTCAAAGAGGATATCAGCAATCAAAGGGTATGTCAAAGCAAAATTGGTTGTCCACTAATGATTTTTCTAAAAGAAACCATTTTTTAACTTAATTACCATAATTCCTGAGGTAAATCAGACTTAATAGGGTGTGAAAAGGTAAAGGAAACATCGAAAAAGCGAAACTAGCCTCCAATGTGTATATTTTTACATATAAAACACCTTCATAAAGAGTTCACAATACTGTTTTGCATATTTCATGCATCTATATGCATAAATATTAAAATGAATACTCACTATCTATAGTTATAGCAAAATTCACTTTAAGAGGGCGCCAGACAGAATTTCCGATTCCGATGTTGGAATAACCGTTAGTGATAATGTCACAAACTGCCTGAAAAATAGGAATAAAAGCAAAAAGGCGGCATTTTGATATTTTTACAATTTGAACATTTGTCTCCAAAAGTAATGTTGGATGTAATCAATGGAAATTTTGATTTGAATTAAAAAAATGCAATGTAAACTGCCAGAATCCAAATGAACATAACAAAATGATACAATATTTTTTAAGGACAATTTTACCTTTGATTAAAAATACTAATGATATTTTCCCCTTCAACCTCTTTCTTGAATATATTCAAAATGTTCAAGGATTTTTCCCCAAATTTCTGGGGAAGAACATTAACCCAGTATACTGTAAGATAAAAAGTGAACAACACTGCCAGAAGTGTTAGGAGATGCCTGTATGACAGTTATACATGGAGTTGCAAACCATTCTGCTTGTAGATGCAGGACGCAGAGTTTTTCTTCCTTTGGTATTAGTTTCTTTTTGTTTAATATGTGATTGAGGATAAATCATGCGACAGTGGCGATGCGTGACTTGGGTAACACTACAATGACCAAAGGGCAAATTAGTTACAATCGCCTATCTCTCTTACATTTTTAATGCGGGAGCAGCCATTATTAAATTTTTTTCAAGTAGGTATTTCATTTGCAAATTTGACAAAAGTGAGTGCAATGAGTTTTGGAGCATTATTCATCTTTGCAATGCTCTTACAACATTGACAAAAATATTGATTCGCTTTGTTTTCCCTTTTATTTTTTTTCAAAAAGATTATTACTAATCATCAATCTAACATTTTCATATTTTTTTAAAATTGTCCTTAAAGCAGACTTTTCACTTTCCCCAAGCTCTGTAGGTTTGCTGATATATATTTTGTGCATAAAAAGTAAAAACTATGAAGGAATGACAGAGAANCAGTTATACATGGAGTTGCAAACCAGTCTGCTTGTAGATGCAGGACGCAGAGTTTTTCTTCCTTTGGTATTAGTTTCCTTTTGTTTAATATGTGATTGAGGATAAATCATGTGACAGTGGCGATGAGTGACTTGGGTAACACTACAATGACCAAAGGGCAAAATATGCCTAGTTACAATGGCCCATCTCTCTTACATTTTTAATGCGGGAGCAGCCATTATTAAATTTTTTTTTTAATTTCATTTGCAAATTTGACAAAAGTGAGTTCAATGAGTTTTGGAGCATTATTCATCTGTGCAATGCTCTTTCAACATTGACAAAAATGTTGATTCGCTTTGTTTTCCCTTTTATTTTTTTAAAAAAAGATTATTACTAATCATCAATCTAACATTTTCATATTTTTTTAAATTGTCCTTAAAGCAGACTTTTCACTTTCCCCCAGCTCTGTAGGTTTGCTGATATATATTTTGTGCATAAAAAGTAAAAATTATGAAGGAATGACAGAAAAATCTTGTTGTTTTGTTTTCTGTCCCTGCAGTCCTAAATGTTAGTACATACATTCATTCTTAATGCGTACCATGAATGAAATTAAAATTCATTCGTAAATTTGATAAAACCTTAGAATATTACTAATGTTCATGTTGATGATGGCAGCCATTTTCGTTACAGGCCTATAATACAGAGATGCCCACACTTCTAAAAATCATCACATGGGTATACTAAACATGTGTGCCAAATTTCATGCTTGTTTCACAAATCCCACAATTACCCTCAAAATTGACACATATCTCTCTCGCTATTAAAAACCCTCAGAAAATTGAACCAAAACTTGATATGTGACACCTGTCTCCTTGGACAAGTTTTCTTATCCCTCCATGGTACTCTATTTTCTACTGTGCCTTGAGCATCCAGCAGGGTGGATTTGGCACATTACAAACTGGGTCTATTCTCCACAAACACTAATGGATGAGCAATGTTGTTGTGTTTCAAATAATAATGGATGTCCATGATTTCTGCTTACTAACTTTGATTTATACAACACTGCACTCTACAGGTGAAGGAGTTAGAGCTTGAAGATAACATGCATCTGTTTAAGTATCGTCAGGATGTGGAGAGGAAGAGTGTTGAGATTGACAAACTTCAAGTTAAGCTGGGTGGTTATAATCAGATCACTATCGAGAGAGAAAAGGTAGACATGGAGAAGAAGAAAGCTGCTCTAAACAAGGAGGTAATAGTTAGGATGGTGATTATAATAATAATATTAATTGTAATAGAATTATACTAATTCTACTGATGTAAATGTAGAACCATTGTGGTTTAAAATTTGCGTCTCACATTTCGACCTGACAGTTGCAGGTCAAATCATACCCATATTGTTAATGTACTTTAAGAAATTCATCTGAACTCAACACAGGTTAAAATGAGAACCTGTCAGATAGAAGTTCCTTAATGGCTTTAGAACCTGTATGTAATATGGTAAATCAGTTACATAATAATGAAATATTATGGATCTCAGTAGAGTATGATGCATATAGTTTCTGCACTATAGAAGGGTAGCATTACTATTATTACAGCTACTACCACTACAATTACAAGTAATACCAATACTACTTCTACTACTTCTAGTGTTGTACTACCTGGAACGTTTATCATGCATTTTCCATCGTATTTGATAAGCCCCAGGAGAGATCATAAAACTGGATGAATACTACCACACTTTTTCCTTGTTTATATTTCTGTCATTCTTTTAGAAATTTCTGCTTGATGGAAGGTGCACAGAGCTGAGAAAAGAGGCTCAGAGACAAGAAAGGGAGCTGCAAAGTGACTCTTACAAGAATGCTGAGTCAAATTACAATGATATGATGATCAAATGTAGGGTGAGCGATTCGTACAGTAACGTAGTCAAATTATAATGATAGGGTGAGTAATTCTTACAAGAACGTAGTCAAATTATAATGATAGGGTGAGTGATTCTTACAAGAACGTAGTCAAATTATAATAATAGGGTGAGTGATTTTTACAAGAACGTAGTCAAATT
>BQKZ01000677.1:116665-131143 GCA_036244855.1 Temnopleurus reevesii
TGTAGATGATCGGTGTTACGTCCTTGTTTCTTGTAGCTCATCTCTCTCATTTACACTAGGCAGATGATTAACACTGGACACCGGATGTATCCATGTGGTGCATTGAGTCACATGGCTGTAAGAAAGAAAAAATGTAATATGGCAAGTTGTCAGCACTTTCCTTCAACATTATCACCTTCGCACAGTATTACAGACAATTGTTTTATGTATTAGAAAATAGAAAGTGTACATTATCGATACAGCAAATTTTTAAACAACGCCTGCAGTCATTATGGCAAATAATCTATCTCGCTCCCATTTGTTAAAAAATCTATTATTATGAATAATACAGAGGAGTAATGACAAAACGATTTATTACAGATATAATAACAATAATATATGATTTATATGGCGCCAAATCCACTTTTCACGAAAATGCTCAAGGCGCAACTGGAAAATGTGTAGAGTAAGATAAAAGTTCAAGAAAATAACACAGGGACGAAATTAATTATATGAGCTATGCGGATTAATTTCCTACACGGGGAAAAAATGAGTACAGTGGAAACTCAGTATAACGAGGTGTTTGGAACAATCAAAATACCTTGATATAGTACAGTGAAACCTCTTTATAACGAGGTCCTTGGGACCATGAAAATTACCTTGTTATATCAGGTTCCTCACTATATCAGGGTAAAAAACCAAGGAACTATAAAGAGCTGGGACCAATAAAATCACCTTGTTATAACAGATATCTCGCTATATCCGACCTCTTTATAATGAGGTTCCAATGTAGTAATCTCATTATAGCAGAGTTAAAAAACAGTAAGTTATAAAGAGATGGGGCAAGAAATTTATATTCAGAATTTTGTTATATCAAATCTCTTTATACCAAGAACATTATGGAGAATAATAAATGCCATGGGAAGATGTAAATTATAGTCACACTCACTTTAGATAGTACTTTGTTCCATCTGCAGTGTACGCTTCTTCCCAACCATGAGGCAAAGCTGGAGAGAAGATAAAAATGTAGTCTTGTTTGATTGCAAAGTATCAAGAACAACTCAAGAAAAAAAACACTCCTTATCAACATTAATATTGAGGTGTATTGTTTGACACATTTTTGAATAGCAGAGCATGGTTGTGTTTCATAAAGCTGTACAAAGATCTACGTATAACTCTACGACTGATTGGTGACCCTTTCTCAAGTAAGCTTCCATGTCAGGAGTTAACATTGTGTGCAGGAAAGGGTCACTAGTCATTTGTTAACCCTATTTTAACTGGGCTTTTTCAGACCAAGTTTATACTTGGGGGAGGGTCAATTTCAGATCATGACTACCTCTACAAACCATGTATGAAACTGGTTTCAAATAAAGCGAAGACAAAATGATTACATGTAAAATACAATCTCAATCCAAATACATGTGACAATATTTGTTTGCTCATTTCAAAATTTTAGATTAATTCCAACAAATGATAAAAAATGTAATTTGATTCAGCTTTGTAGCACTGTAGATAAGGTCTCTTTTATCTTTTTCCTTTCTTCTATTTTTTTTGTTCTTGAAAGGCTGTCGTGGATATTAATAGGCCCGTTTATATAGCGAAATCATTATATGAATACATTCCACTGCAAATCCCATTCAGGCACTGGAACATTTCATTCTCACCTGGGTTAAGTGCAGGACAGTGTGGATGAATTTCTTGCTGGAGGAAATTAATGCCATGAGTAGGATTCAAGCCACTGACCCTCTAGTTAAAAGGTGAGAGTCAGAACCACTACACCACAACACAATATTTCTCATGTTACTTGTTTATTTTAGTTGGCAATGTTTAGAGCAATATTAATTTACCTGTATTAATATAGTGCCCTTTATCTTGTTTGAAAAGAGTGTGTTAAACTTTACTATTAAAAGTTGCAAGCATTTGTACACTTGGGCAATTCCACGCTATAGTAAGCATTTCACCCAAAATTTCAAATCCATGCTAATTAAACAAATTTGGTATCATATGAAAGCTTAAAGTCTGAATTTTAAGAATCTTAGAAAAAATAAAAACTTTAAACGAGCATAAGGTTGATTTTAATTGTTTAATTAACATGATTAATTCTCGGAAAAATATGGAAATTGTCAATGAAATATTAGGCATGCTGTGAGCAATGTTTCATACGTTTATGTCATGTATTGTGCTGTTTTCAACTTTTTTTGAGATTTAAAAACAATAATAAGGGGGTATTTTTGTGACATTCATTATTTTTTATGCTCCAGTAATTTCTTTTATATGACATTGTTAATTGTCCTTCCGTTACTGCAAAAACATGATTTTTTAACATTACATCATATATGGTGGCTTTACAAACCTGAAAATTTCAATGCAAAGCAATTAGGGATATCTATTAGTTGACTATCACGCAGCCCCTCCCCCCAAATCTTCTTGGTTAATTAATAAAAGGCCAATTAGAAATGTCCTTCCGTTACGAAAGCCGGTAACGGAATACTTTGTTACTTTGATAACTTCAGAACGACTGAACCGATTTTACCCAATCTTGGATCAGATATGCATAAGCATGTTATAATGAATTAATTAAATTTTAGACTCAGGAGGTCAAAGGTCAAAGGTCACAGGGCCAAAAAACTTGTAAAAAATCACCAAAAATAGCTTGTTATCGCAATAAGTTCAGAACTGGTGTACAGATTGTGACCAAACTTGGCTCAAATATGCATGAGCATGTGAGGATGAACTGAGTAGATTTTGGATTCAAGTTGACAAAGGTCACAGGGCCAGAAAACTTGTAAGACGTCCTTCAAAATAGCGTGTTACAACCATAACTTCAGAACCGCTGAACAGATTTTAACCAACCTTGGGTCCATCACATATAGGCATGGGAAAATGGACTTATTCGATTTTGGGTTCAGGAGGTCAAAGGTCACATGTTAAAAAAACCTTGTAAAAATGACCCAAAATAGCTTGTTAAACTTCAGGACGGTTGGGCAGGATTCTACAAAACCTGGCTCAAGTAGGTACATGTATAAGCATGAGAGGAGAGACTTATTAGATTTCGAGTCCTGGGGGACAAAGGTCATAGGGAAAAAGAATTAACTTGCAAAAACCACCCAAAGTATTTGTGACTTCTGATCTTCCTAACCACGGGATGACGGAGGCATAAATTTTGAGGTGGAGGTCGAGGACTCATCTTGTCTCAACTTGATACAAACTCAAACAATAATTGTGTGTCAACTTTAAGCGCCTTCAATACTTTATTAATCAATGCAGATATTTGGTTTGGGAGGTAGCAAGAGAGATATTTGATTGGTTAGAATATTTGTGTTAATTATAAGACAGTAACAGACTATCATTTGTAGTTTAATCAAATCCACTGAGAAATATGAAACAGAGGTGAAGCAAGTATTGATTCTATTTACATTATGTTAGACTTGAAAAGCTCTGTTATGATTATTCTATTGTTGACTTTAATTATCATACATTTGTTAATGTCATAATTCAATACTAAATTGGAACTAGAATGTTAATTCGAAATTGAATTCCAAGTCAAACTATATGAACTGTAGGCCTAGCTGTAAAGTGTAAAGAAGAACACATAATTTTCCCCGTACACGTGCAGCACTAGCAGAGCTATCCTATTGACCTTCGTTACTAAACACTAACAAATATCATGAACTGTAGTTAATTAAATAATTTGGAACACAACTACTTTAGAATACAAATATGAACAACTTCAAAAACTCTAATGATTTTAAGTAAAAAATACCAATTAGCTAAAAATCATGTGTTTATTTTTGTATTCTTAGAACTCTTACTGACTTAAAATGATTTGCATATTTTAGTTACTCCAGGGCAGATGTTCCCCTACAAGACTTTGGAATTTGTGGGAAGTTGTTCTAATGTTACCATTTTAAGGTTGGAAATGTTCTTTGAGTTATTTTTTTCTTGCAGCAATTGCTACAACTTTCAATTTTGGCTTTGAATGTCCTTCCGTTACCATGGAATTATTCATAAATTAATGTCTTATAATGAAAGCCTGAATCAATTTTGGAATGTTAATTGCGTGGAATTCCAGCCCAAACTACATTTATTCAAATGTATACCAGCAAGCTGGCATAGACTAGTTAATTTCAAAGTATTTCAGTAAAACATTTTCTAATGTCTTTTCCCCATAGACATTACACATGCGAACCTTATGTCCTTCCGTTACCGTCCTTCCGTTACCAAACACTACACTACAGTATGTGTTGTAATTAAATAAATTATTGACCAATTAGGAAGTGAAGTATATTCTAAGATAGCTGAAAATATAAGGATTCAGATGTATACCTTTAAATAAAAATAACTTTAGAAAATTCATAGAATTTTTCTAGATACTAATTCTCCCAAAAGAGGTGTCCATTTTGATGTCCTTCCGTTACCGACCTCATTAATATACATATCTTAATACTGAAAAGAATATTCAACAAATAAATCAGTCAAAATCGAAGAAATTTGTTCTAGCCTTACTATTACCAGGTTTGAAATGTTCTTCCACCACTAGCTTCCTTGCAGTTCTTGTCTAAACGTTCAAATTTTTGTCCGAATGTCCTTCCGTTACCATGGAATTGCCCACTTATTGCTACAGGTAACTCTGTTCAACTTCTAACAGTGAAATTTTGCTTATGATTAAGATTCTGCTAGGACGAAAAGCTCAAAACTCTTTCGACTACCTTTTACTCCAAAGCTCCCCATTATCGGATAAGCAGTTTGAGCAGTGCTCTTTACTTATCAATGTAATAAGAATCTGTTTTGGATAGTGATACTTACGTTCTGCTTCAATCAATGCCTTGACAGCCTTGACAGTATCCCTAGCCTCTGTTGCCAAGTTGATAGGCCCTTTATGTTTACCAAGATAACCAGGGGGTCTGTATCCATTGGTGCCACGTCGGACATGCTCTCCCTTGTTATAACGGTTACTGAATAGAAGAATAAAAAAGAAATTGATGGAGATGAGTGAGTAAGTCACCCGGGGCCCCATTTACAGAAACTTAAAATACATGTATTTCAAGTTAAGAGCTACTGTGATAACCTGTAAATGTTAGCTACTGAAATCTTTGCACACTTTAAAACGTGTTTTCTACATATGGGCATTTTCACCACAAAAAGACATGGAGGCAAAAAAAATCAAATTGATTTACAAGTAGAATGACTTATGGTTTTTGAAAGATGAAGGTCTGAATTTTCCGGAATATTATTTTATTTCAATTTTGGGGGCCATTTTGGATTTCAAAATGGCTGCTGAAATATGATGAAAAAATAATAATATTAATAAAAAATGCTTTGACATACATATTTTGTCATGTTATTTATGGTCACAAATGGGATGATAATAATTGTGTTTCATGTGGTGCAGCTAACTATTAAAACACAGGGGAAAAATGGAGAAATTCATTCAACTCATTCAAAAAATGTAAATAGAAATTATCATTATGGATGTAACGTCAGTTACCAAAAACATGAACTTTTACTTTTTATTTTCAAGATTATTGGTCAAATTCAGTGAAACTTGGTAAATTTTGTCAAAATTAGGTAATACCCCATCCATTCATGCCAAAATTATTGAGAGTCAAGTTTTAATTGATTCTTATTGGACGATTTAATATGTATAATGTCAGTTACCATACCGAAATGTAACGTCAGTTACCAGGTGTAATTGAAAAACATGGAAAAACAATGGTGGTCAATTATTTGTTGTTGAAAAAGGTTCATCTGTCAACAAATCATGTTTGATAAGTTTGACATAATGCACCTTTTCCAAGGCATTAAACCGATACATTAGTTTTGGGAGAGATGGCGCTTGAGATATTTAACTACTTTGTGACCTGGAGGAAAAGTATTACCATAATGCAGTGTTTCAACAGCAAATTAGAGCATGTTTGTAGTTTTTTTTAAATAAAATCGATCAAGAAATGGCTGAATTATCGCAAAATAAAGAAATGATGCTGCAGTCGCTCTCCCTTGCACAACACGCTTCACGTACAAAATGAACGCGAACTCACACATCGCAGACAATACCACCTATCGCTTCGCCCATTTCGGACCGACGCTCCCCTGTGCGAAAGCACTTAGTACACCATAGGGATAATGGCTTTAATATTGGCGTGTTTGACGTAAAATATCCCAGAATATGTGCAACAATCTTCTCCCAATTTCGTGCACAGTTATGCATTTAAAGCAACTTGTGAATACATCAGCTCGTTTCACACCACTTTCTTCATCCCGACCATTACGAATCTACACCTTTAAATAGGCTATAAAAGGTACTTTATAATGGTGTAATTTGATTACAAATACAAACTACAGTATTTAAATATGGAGATCCAATTTTTTGCTTATTTAGAAATTGAGTCCCTCATATCACTGTTCCTGCTTTTAATTATAAATGCTTTAAAATTGATTTGTTTCTCTTTTAGTAACTTGGAAAGAAATAGTTTTGAGTTTTAAAAAAGGTAAAAGTGAATTAATATTTTAGTACAATTAATTTTGTGCATTCAGCATGGTGAAGTTTATTTTATTTTGCACTTTTCAATTTTGCGGACACCCGATGGCAAGCATCTTTCTTTTAACAAAATAATCAATATTTGCATGTTTTTAATTTTGTACATGCAGCATGTCAAGCTACATTCACAAACATTTCCACACAGGAATTTTTTTTCTCACTTTTACAGTATCTTAACTTTTATTACTGTGTGAAAAACTTGAAGAAACTCTTTTCTATGCAAAATGATTGGTAAACTTGCGTGTCATGTCAACTGTAAAATGTCAGCTATGTAACGTCAGTTACTATCAGGTGTTAAATTAATATATTTAAAAAAAATGAACTGTAAAAGTTGGTATTTTTATACTAAAATGCTCTTAGATTATCAGGTAAACAGCCATATCAGAATTACTTCCATACCAATTCCTGGATAGGAGATATAACTATATGATTAAAAATATTTTAAATTCATGTGTTATCTCTATGGCAAAATAACTGTAACGTCAGTTACCGTAACGCCAGTTACCATCATAGTAATGAAAAAAGTATCATAGCTAAAAAATACATTAACAGATCAAACATTTTTGGGCCAACTCTTAGCTTAGGAATGAAGGTATGTTACCATGTTAAGCTTATCACCCTAACCCATCAGGGACATGAGATATATTCATTTGATCAAACATCAAAAATTGCATGTCTTTTTTGTGTAACGTCAGTTACCAGCACAGTTTTGCTCGCTGAAGCATAGCGAGAGCAGTTTCATTGATTTTTTTTAGTATATATTTATAAACCCAATGTATACTACATCACTCATATAAATAATAAAACCATGTGCTTGTACATGAACAAAGTTATACAAAGTGAAATAAGGGTTGGTTTGTGTTCTTGTAACGTCAGTAACCGTGTTTTCTACATATGGTATAGGAATTCTCTTCACATTCATCCATGCATGTCATCAGAGTATTCTTTCAGGGAATAGTTCATGCAGCATATAAATGAATATACAGTCAAACCTTGTTATAAAGAGCACAGATATAACAAGCTCTCGTTATAACAAGGTGATTTTCCTAGTCCCATCTTTTTTGTATTCTATTGTATTTTAACCCTGATAAAACAGGGTTATAAAAACAGGGTTTTATTATAAAGAGTAATATCTCTGGTCCCATGGACCTTGTAATAACGAGGATTGACTGTACTATTTTCTAATTGCTTGGGCTTTCTCTCCGTTTTAGTTTTGAATTGGAACAACAAAGATTCGAAAGATCTATTCTCATGGTTTGAAAGAGGTTCATTGTGATGAAGAATAATTGAAAAAAGTTGATCAGTTGCCTCACGATGTGAAAACATAGAACGTTATGCGTTCGTTCTACATTTACATATAGCGAGACAACTGATAAATGCTCATGAAATAGATATATTCGTACTGATCAAATTCTACTGTTTCTCTATATCCTAACTTCTAGCATACCTCTGAGTTCCATTAGGTCCGTCTGTAAAATCTTCATGTACATTCTGTAAAACAAAATGGAACTGTTTACTTTCAATGAAAACCATACATAATAAAATCATATGCTTGTCACTTAACTTGAATGATTATTGTCATTGTCATCATCACTATCATCATCATCAGAAGCATCATCATCATCATCGGAATAACTAGATAAATCCTCAACCGCGCGCAGTCGAAAAATATGCCTTCGCCATCGCCAATATTTGTCTGCTCGAAGAAACAAATATTGTTGACTGCATATTAATATTGTACACATTAAGTGCAAAACTTGTAGTAAAATAGATTGTTTTTTCATTTGTATTTTGTGATAGGGAGAGGGGAAGGAATGGGTAGAACATTGGAATCACAAAGAATAAATTCAATCTTGTGACAATTCATGGACAGAGAGTACACTTGAGAATTTAGCTACATGGACGGACGAAGCCAAACCATTCATAAGTTATCTCAAGATATACCCATTTTTATGAATCTAATGACCCCTGTGACCTATGACCTTTGACGGATAACCCAAAAACATAATTGATTTTCACCCAATACAATTGTATAAGTGTTGCAAGAAACAACTTTTTTCATGAAAAAAATGGCACTGGTGACTTTGACTTTGACTTTGACCTCCTAACCTAAAAAGTTGCATGCGACACCCTTCTTCTTATCTGCACACAAGAACAAGGTTTGAAGTTGATACAACAAACCATTCGTAAATAATCACAAGAAATACCCATTTTCATGTATTCAATGACCTCTGTGACCTTTGAACTTTGACCTCATTGCCTAAAAATTTGCATGCAACATCCTACTTTCTATCTGCACACAGGACCAAGGTTTCAAGTTGATACTCCAAACAATTAAATGTTATCTCAAGAAATACCCATTTTCATGTATTCAATGACCTCTGTGACCTTTGACCTCATTGCCTAAAAATTAGCATGCAACATCATACTCTTGACCTACACACAGGACCAAGGTTTCAAGTTGATACTCCAAACCATTTATAAGTTATCTCAAGAAATACCCATTTTCATGTATTCAATGACCTCTGTGACCTTTGACCTTTGACCTCATTGTCTAAAAATTAGCATGCAACATCCTACCCTTGACCTACACACAGGACCGAGGTTTCAAGTTGATACTCCAAACCATTCATAAGTTATCTCAAGAAATACCCATTTTCATGTATTAAATGACCTCGGTGACCTTTGACCTTTAACCTCATGGACCCAAAATCTAATCAGATCATTGTCCCTCCCATGTGCACACATGACCTAAATACCAAGTTGATACAATTTACGGTTCTTAAGTTATCCCGAGAACGAAAAGTGGGACGGACGAACGGATGGCCAACCCGAAAACATAGTGCCTCTGGCAACCACCTTTGGTAGGCGGATAAAAATCACCACCGTTGTAATTACAATGATCATCATTATTAATGCAATTTTTTGACCAAAGGTTCATTTATATCTCTATCAAATTGATTAAGATCACTTGCCTCCGCGAACTGAAGTAGTTTTTCTGTTGCTACTTCATATGTTCTCTTGCTAGCCTCAGTCTTCCTCAGCTCACACCCCATCACTGCTAAACGATTCTGAAGCTCTCTTACACTGGGACCAGCAGGCTACAAAAAAATGAACAAATTCAAAGGAGCAGATTACACAATTTGGAAACCCAGTCATTCATTAGGTCAATAGGGAAATCTAAGAAGTTTAATTCAATTCAATTGTGGTTTTATGGTTTCAAAACAATACATGACAAGTCAGAGGACCAAATCAGTCAAAGACATATTTCAATGTATAATAACAAAGTTAAAACACTAAAAATCATGTATACATGTACCAAAAGCCATAATAAGTATGTATCTATATTCAAATGAAATAATGACAGCATAATCTTGAAACATTTGTGTAGCAGAATCAATTTCTTACTTGAATTCCATTTCGTTAGTACAGTGGAAACTCAGTATAATAAGGTACTTGAGACCATCAAAAATACCTTGTTATACATAAAGCAGTACTTGTTGCAGCAAGGTTACAAGACGATAGGTTATAAAGAGTTGTAACAAAACTATTATCTCATATCAGGAATGTTTTATACCAGAGTTTCCACTGCATGATCTTATTGCATTTCATAATGAAAAACTATCTAAAGCAATATATGATATTTATAGAGGAAAAGAGGAACAGATGTGAGAAAATTTCTTACCTCTGGTTCTGGAGGAACATTGCGAGGCATTCTCTTGACCTTTGACCTTAGTTTATTGAGTTCATCTTCCAGCATAACGACGACCTCTTCATAATCCAGCTCCATGTTACGAGCTTCTTGCTGTGCTGCTTCTGCCAGGTGAACACGGGATTTGAGGGCTTTGCTCTCATGGATTGCACTCTGGGCATGCTGTAGAAGAGACAGCAAGAGAGGAGATGGAGAGAAGGAAGTGATCAAGAAGAGCAAGGGGGAGAGTGGAGGAGGAGAGAAGATATGGTGGAGAGAAAGAAATTGGAGAGGAAGAAAGAAAATAGGGCAAGAAGGGAAACATGAATTTTATGTAAATAAGAAAACAAAGTAATTTTCTACTTTTCATCATATAGAATGTAAGTCAACCATCAAACCATTAACTCAAATTAACCTAGAAATTTTCACCAAAACATTTTTCATCTAAAACATTTTTCATCCCACAAAGTTTTCTTTGCTCAAACATGTTGGGATCTTAACAATATCATTTTGAACTAGATTTGCAAAAACGAATCAGATTGATTATTTTCCTTTTATTCAGACTTTACAATATTCCTTTGCCTATAACAATATACCTGCATTTGTTAATGCTAGATGTAAATTGCAGCCCAATGTGTTCTTTGTCTAATCAAAAGTGCATCTAACCTAACAAAAAATATAAATGACGCAAAACAGTGGATTGAAACAACAAGACAATATTGATAATAGTAATAATAATCAGCAAGAAATTTATCCACATTGTGCTGCACTCATTCCATTTGAGATAAATGGGTGAAAAGCAAATGCTATTGCTGCACTGCTAATGCCAGGGTAATAATGCTGCAATTGTAGAGCACTTGGTGAAATGCACTATATAAAAACAGTTCATATATTGTATACCCACCTTTCTTATTCTCTGCAGCTCATCTTCTACAGCTGAAAATGATCGCTCCTTCTCAAGTACAAGAAGCTGTGCACAACATGAAATTAAAAGAAAATCCACATCCCAACTCTGAAATGATCACAAAATTAATGTTTGTTTGTTTCTCATTTCTCACTGGGTAGTCTGCCTGAATAGTGTATACAGACTACCCAACATGAAAGAAATAGAGCAAATATTTCACTCAAAGGTAGCAAATATCTCATTTGTGCATAGCACAGGAAAAATAGCATTGAAACATAAGTAAGAGGCAGGTACCATACAGACCATCAACATTCAAAATGAGAGTTCTGTTTTCTATAAATGTATTGCAAAATCCTGAACAAAAAAATTGAAAATTTTACCAATGGCGTATTATCTATTTATTTGTGTATGCAACTCTGTATTCAAATGAATAATATTACCATGAAACTGCCTCAACAGACAAGCTTCAAGTCCTATAAAAGCCAATGTCATAGCGTACATGTACATAAATGTTGGCACATTCATTGAATTCCAGACCTTTTCCTGCATTAGCAGGTTTTTATTTTCACGTTTTGAATGATTATCGTATCCAAGTTTATGGGCATTATAATGAGAGGAGAAAATGCAAATTAATGGTCGCAGAATTCACGAAAGAGCAAAAATTTCAACTTTAACGGTAATTGAATATGACGTAAATATACAAGACATAGAAGTAACATGTACCTTTAATTTCTCAGCCTCTTCGACAGCATCATCCCTCTGCTTCCTAAGGCTCTCTATCTGGACATAGTAGCCCTGAGGAGGGGCTGCTGTAGGGGGAGGAGCTATCACTGGAGGCACTGTAGGAGGAGGGCTGGGCAACTATGCAATAGAAACAAGTGTGAGGTTATCTCAGCTTAGGGTAAATCATTTGTAATGCTGGCAAATATATTTGTGTCAATATTGGACTACTGTATAAACCAATATTTTAACATACATATAGTTTCATGATTTCGAACCAGTTCCACACATGGGGATGTTGTTATTTTAGCATTTTTAAAAGTGTTTGTACACAGATGAATGTGCAGACTAAAGATTTGAAATTTTATCAGTGCCAGGACCATGAAACTCACTAAAATAAAAACAAGAAATTTTCAGGTTATACAGTACATGTATCTAATCATAGAATAACTCATTTGGGGTAGTTTTTTAAATCTCACAACACTGAACTGCTAGCTTCTTGTTTTTTTAAATAAAAACTAAAGAATATTAATGGAATAAACATGTATCACAAGTTCCTGAGCAATCCATGTAATCCCACCCAGAAGATGAGCCTTGCTATTCAAATGAGTCTATTGATCATTTGCTGCCTTCCTGTATATACAGTGAATCCTGCACTGTAAGAGTTGATTCATCATTCAAGTCATCAGTGTAATGTAGCATCGCACTTGATCTATGCTGGCCAATCACAGTCATTATCTTTGCAATAATACAGACTCTGAAACTCTGGGTGTAGTACAAAAGTTATAGTTGATTGGAACGTGCCAATCAAAATCTTTGTTTCATGCACGTCTTGTTAAATGTGCACACCATGCATGAATGATAATTTGTGTTACAATTTGCAATATTGGAGTTGATTTTGAACATCCCCCCCCCCCCTTGGACAATCAGGATGCACCTTTCAATTTGCAATGAATTCTTGCAGCATCATAGATCTGAAAATCAATCTTCAGAGTATTCCTACCTTTCTATTTTGAAATGGAGGAGGAGCAGAGAAGTCTGTGACATCATATCCACGGCTCATTGATGTTGAGCCTACGTTACTGTCATCCAACTTCATATTGAATAGTTGCCTAGCAACAGCTACAAACTCTGTAACAAACAAAAAGGTTATGACATTTTAATCCCAAAAGTTGTATAGTTAAGTGGAAATATGCAAACATGACAAATAGTTAATTTGTTTCTGATTTTATTTTTTATTTTTTTACTTTCTTACATGTACTTTCATGTTTTCTTATACATGTCAATACATGCTGCAAAAAGCATGATTTTTCTTCTTCCTTGATGGGTAGTCAGAAAATAGTGTGGAATTTTTCCTCTATATTTACACATTTAAATCTCATGTACATCTAATCAATGACTAAACAAAAGTCATGTATGTTCTTTCAAATTTGCAAGATAAATATAGACATAACTATTTTTAAAAACTTCAAGAATCAAGCATATGGTTATTTCACAAAATTACACTAATCTCGTAAGAACATGCGTTATTTCATGAAGGTCAAAAATGAGACTGTAAAAAGATAGGTGAGACTAACCTCCATATGGAACCATGTCATTCTGGTCTATACTCAGTCTTCTCAAGAGTTCCTGGTTTTCACTAGGACTAGGTCTGATCCCAAGATATTCCAGAGCCTAGATAAGGTATTTAATGAAAATAAAATTTAAAAGAGATTTAGAATTATGAAGTAATCTACAACTTGCATGGTGAAGTAAATATTCAAAAGGAGTTTTTTGATTGCACCTTTCAATGTGTGGGGTTATCTTTCAAAAAATAGTTGTGAAAGGACTCACAAAACCTTCTTTGTGCGCCCAAATTGTCCTCATCATGGCTACTAATTGCTCTTCATTCATTTATTCTGTATCTTCACTCTAGGTTCTCCCTTATGTTGTTAATAGGGACTTTTAGCAAAGAAGACGGGAGTGCCGATCACAACGTTAGCTCTAAGGTCCGTTCCAGAAGTAGCGTTGTGTGGGTGCACCCTTCTGGAACGGACCTTGGAGCTAACGTTGTGATCGGCTTTCCCGTCTTCTTTGCTAAAGGTCCCTAATTCTTCACCAGAGGACGGATTAGTTAAATTTACCGGAAATGTTGTGTCTCCATCTTTACTCTTGAGCTTTTATTCGGTCTTTCTCACAACTATTTCTCAAAAGATAACCCCACACAATACATGGAGCCATGGAAACCTCCATTTGAAGAATTTCAAAATGTTTCTCAAGTACAGTGAAACATCTTTATAATGAAGTCCTTGGGACAATGAAAGTTACCATGTCATATCAGGATCCTCACTATATCAGGGTAAAAAACAAAGAACTATAAAGAGCTGGGACCAATAAAATCACCTTGTTATAACAGGTATCTTGCTATATCCAACCTCTTTATAAAGAGGTTCCACTGTATTGTATTATCATTACACATACTAGATTACAAATTCCTCTTCTTCACTTTCCATTGGTGTAAGTTTCAATAAACTGAATTTTAAAAGCTGCATCAACAATAAAATAAGGAAATTACTGAAGACAATCAAAGTGAAACAGTGAGAGATATCAAAACATTTATAGGTTTTCATGGATCTTGAGAATTGAACACAGGATTTGTATTGCCTA
>BQKZ01000678.1:0-106227 GCA_036244855.1 Temnopleurus reevesii
CATCACCATCATCACCATCATTATCCTCTCTACCACCGTTATTATCATCATCATCATCATCATCATCATCATCATCATTATCATTATCATCTTCATCATCATTCTCTTCTTCTCCATCATCACCATCATCATCATCATCATCATCACCACCATTATCACATTCATTATCATCACTACTACCGTCATTATCATCATCATCATCATCATCATTATCATCTTCATCATCATCCTCAACTAAACACAAAATTTTATGGTGGTAGAGCTTTTTCAGCTGCAGCTCCTATAGTCCCTGGAACGGACTTCCAAAAACCATCACAGAAGCTCCAACAACTACAACTTTCAAATCCTTATTGAAGACCCATCTATTTGCCCTGAAATAATTAGATCTTGAACATGATGCGCTTGTCTTCTCAAATTTTAGGTTATTTCTTTGTATTAATCATCATTGTTTTACTTTTTCATTAGATATAATCTAGTAACTAAGTTTGTAGAAAATATTAAGTTATGTCATTTGTAATTTGCAAATTGTTGAAATTGTTAAAATTGTACAGCGCATAGAGAATTCCTATGTTTTATTATGCGCTTTATAAATATTGAATTATTATTATTATCATTATTATCATAATCGTCATCATCGTCGTCGCCGACATTGTCATCGACATCATTATCAACATCATTGCTGTTGCAATCATCCCTTTTCAGCAGGATAATTAATCTTCATGACCCTCACTTTTGTCATATTTGGACAGATGTTTAAACAAATGCTATAACTATATATTTCTGCTGACTTGTCTAATTATGTAGACATTTTCATCAATAAAACTGCAAGTAAAAATAAAATTGCTACCCATTTCCCTTTATCACTCAAGACCTCTTCTCCTGAGTCTTAAATATTCAAACAAAGAATGTGGAATCAATTTTTCACGCTCCAAAAGATTGAAAATAAACTTCTATTAAAAACATCGACAAAATAAAAAAAAAAGGGATAATTGTAAATAGGCGAACGACGTTTGCTTGAAATGTTTCTCGAAAATAAGTTGTTTTCAACAAGTGTTCTTGTTGCAATAAAACCCTTGTTCATGCATATTTTTATGTAAAACTATTTTAAGCTCTATAAAAAGCCGCACCCCATCCCACCCCATGAAACCGATCAATAGCTGAAAAGCCATTAAAAAAATAAGACAGTAAGCCCCGCCTACCGTAGCAAACTCCACCCCTACTATTGAGACCGCCCACCAACGTGCACATTCGTTGAATGGGCACGCGCCCCAGTTTTATGAGAAGCGCGTATCACACACGTGTCTAACTAGCACGTGCAACTTAACCACGCCCCTCTGTCCGAATGTAAACAACTATTGTTGCAGACAAGGATTCCCTACCACTGCAACAAGATTGATCACAAAGACATCCAGAGCCACAATCTATACCGACCAACAGACCATACAACCCCTGCAATCGAGCATTTACAATCATAGGCCTATAATACATATAATTTACTAATTCTATCATCTACAGGCTTATTCTGTTGTAGACACAATTTATATGTACTTAATAGGTAAGTTCTGTAGAAAGTTATAGCACTATCCATCAAGTGTTTGAAGCCTCTTCAATTAATTTATAAAACAATAATAAATAAATGGAATAACTATAGATTATGAGCACGGTTTGTACATCTAGCAGATATTTTCATTCAAGTTCATATTACTTGTTCATAGTTTATTAACAGGTTAAATATTTTCAAGTATCATGAAAACTGCGGAGATTATTGCTCATATTTGTCCGAGAAGTGTGATTGGAATTAATAGATAATAGAACAATATATAGTTTTTTTTTTCCTAAAAAGATAGCAGACGATTGATTCATCACGAGATATAATGCAACGTTGACTTTTCAAAAAAATAAATCTGCTATCTTGATTTACCCAGAAATTATGACTCATTTCGAGAAAGAAACGCGAATATTGTGACACGTCAAACAAGCGAAATAACTTCTCAAATATATATAATAATACACAAAGATGACGAAAAATAGACCCCCTATTGTCAAAGAACGCGCCCTGGCGTGTAAATGCTCTACACACACGGCGATGCACACAAAATTTCATTCATGTCGATCGTTTTTGTTATTGCCTGGCGTGCGTGACGTCATGCACATCCGACAAACCCACATGTCGGCAAAATATAATTCACTGCGAGAAATACCCAATTCCCGGATCATACCCAAACCGCTTATTCCCTTACTCTATTGGAGATATTTTGGATTAAATACTGCGGGATCCCTCTAAATAACCTTTGCCTACACCAGACTCCATGAATGAGTGAGTAAAAGTGTCAAAATAGATACACTAATTTGTTTTATTTCAATCTGTAATGTTTGACTTTTTGTTCCTCTCTGCGAGATTGACAGACCCCTCGCAAATGATCGCGAAATTACTTTGTTCTGATTGTTCCTCGATGATTATATTATCCCAAGCACCCAATTCGTTGGCAAATCGCCCATGTATATGACCATATTTTCACAAATTGAATAATACACTGTCAAATCTAACATGTTAGCAACATATTTCGTTGTATAAGTGATGATAAAGCTGAGTTCAATACTGTATAATTTACCGGTAAATTGGTTCAATTCGAATGATAATATCCGAATGTGTATACTTCTTATACAAAGAAATCTCGGGGTCATTATCTCGATGTATACACCGTAATCGCAACCCCCCGAATCCGTCGCAACATTTCGGAACATTTTGGATGATTTTTGCTCAAATAATTGCACACTGTTGTCCATAAATGTCAAGATTTGCCAGAGGGACTAGTGCCTAGATGATTGCATAACTTTGGATTCGTGAATTGGGACGAATGTTGTGAAATTTGGACGTAAGTTTGTTCAATTTTTCGCCGAGCCGCGGGGTGCGAATCCATCATGTTACGCGCAGCTGCTGTGTAGCTGTAGACGACTCATGCATAAATTGACTCCTCATATATCCTTTTACCTATTTATACGAAACAACAAGGGCAAACAAAAAATGGTGTCCGTTTCTTATCCGGAATTGTGTCTCGTTTTGTGACCAAATTTGAGAGAATTTATCCCAAGTTTTCACCCATTCACTGCACTGCGGCCCCAGGTAAGTAACATGCGAGTGTGTGTGTGACACATCAATACACATTCAATCGGATTTATCTCTGTTTTTGTTGTATTTCCTTACGGCTTTATCTGACCTTCCAATATGTCGAGCTGGTGGAAATCTTTCGTTCTTTTATTAGAAAACAACCACAGGGATCTCTTTATTCTAAATTGCTATTTCGACTGGCGTCTTCACCTCCGATTTACGGTAAGATTTCGACTTGAAATTTTCGGATTTATCTCCCATCGTGTCCGCATTGACCCAGAACACACGTGTGTGTGTTCACTGGGGGCGATCGGTGGTCAATTTGTACGAATTTCGGCCAAATTTTCATACTTGTTTGTCGCCGTTTCGGATCGTTCTAATTTATTACTGCTGTACTTGTTAAAATATGAAAGGTCGTTACACACAGCACGGGTGTGGATTCACTGTCGTTCGCCTGCCATCTTTATTCCCCTTCAATTGGCGATGATTTACTTGGCCGTTCTAATCGCATTGAAAATGTTCTGCTCCATGTCATGAATGGCTGTCGCATTGCACAGCGTTGAGTCTTTTGTGAGATGGGATTTGATGGTCGTTTTTGGAGCAGATTTCATCCCAAGTTGATCATTTCACTTTCCTCCTTCCTCCTCCTCCCGGGATGAGAAATACCTAGGGAGGGTAATCCACTTGTCTTTGTTCTTATATGCCCCCAGTACTTACTGGGTTATTATGTTTAAACCTCTCTTTTACTTTCTCCTAGATTTTGAATGAAGACTTTCAGAAATTGTTGTTTTGAGTATTTACAAAATTTTGCAAATGTGCTTTACTGCTCATCGATCAGAAGCGACATGCTCATAAATACGCTATTTAATTTTCTTGAATGTATCCTGAAATTTTGGATATGTGTTTTCTTTCTTTGAATACAAAATGAATTATCATACCTGGGTGTTGATATTTTTTTACCAACACAATTAGTCTTGTACATTTGTAAATACACTGCAGCGAATCACATGTCTGCTCACTTTTTTTTTTATACAGAATGTAGTCGATCTCTGATCAGAATAGTTATGCTATATTCCGTGAGGCTCTTTCCCTGCTTGAGGCTATTTAATGTTTAAAACTTTAAAAGACCTAATATTAGATAAGCCACTAAAATCATGTACAAATTACTATTCAATGGATTGTGAAATTTGTGCCACCATTATTTTATTACCTTTATTACTGGATGTACTGGAAAAATGCATGGATCTGCAGTCGAGTTTTCAGGTCTATCTGTCATCCGACTCTTATCTTCTCATATTTAAATTGATTTTGTGGTTTATTTATTCCTGTTGCTGTTTGATCATGTTTTGGAATAGATTTTTATACTATCCTTTTCCAGTTTATTTTTTTTTAAATGCGTACAACAATGGGGAAGATGACAGGTTGTGAACAGAACAAGTTGGCATTGTTACCTCTTGTGAGTGCCCTTTTTCCGTCAAATCAGGGTTGCATGTAATATGCAGGTACAGGCGTGCATCCCTTCCTAGCAAATATCTTTGAATATCAAGCGACTGAGCAAAAAAAGATTCAATGATCCAATGATGTTGAACTTGATGGTGAAGTTTGAGTGCATATTTAATCTTGAGTGTCTGAAAAATACCCAGTTAATTTTGTTAGATATGCAAATGTGCAAACCCTTCTGAAATATGCATTTATGAGGTCGAATTTGAAATATGATTTAACTAACCGCTGACCAAAAAGATTCAATTATCCAAAGTTAAACTTGATGGTGAAGTTTGAGTGCAAATTAGATGTCTGAAAAATACCTAGTTAATTTTGTTAAATATGCAAATGTGCCAACCTTTCTGAAATATGCATTCATGAGGTCAAATTTGAAATATGATTTACCTAACCGCTGACCAAAAAGATTCAATTATCCAAAGTTAAACTTGATGGTGAAGTTTGAGTGCAAATTAGATGTCTGAAAAATACCTAGTTACATGTAATTGTGTTAAATATGCAAATGTGCTAACCCTTCTGAAATATGCATTCATGAAGTCAAATTTTGAAATATGATTTACCTAACAGCTGACCAAAAAGATTCAATGTTGAGTGCAAATTAGATGTCTGAAAAATACCTAGTTAATTTTGTTAAATATGCAAATGTGACAACCCTTCTGAAATATGCATTCATGAGGTCAAATTTGAAATATGATTTACCTAACCGCTGACCAAAAAGATTCAATGATCCAAAGTTAAACTTCATGGTGAAGTTTGAGTGCAAATTAGATGTCTTAAAAATACCTAGTAAATTTTGTTAAATATGCAAATGTGCCAACCCTTCTGAAATATACATTCATGAGGTCAAATTTTGGAATATGATTTACCTAACCGCTGACCCAAAGTGAGCGCAAACATTCCAACAATAACCAGACTCTCAGCCATTAATCTGAATTGTAATGAATTAAGCCTTGATGATCATATGAAAATACATATACACCTCATACATACGTTATTCAGAATGGTTGGCATCTTTGTGATTTATAGCTAAAAAAAAGGCATAGCTGCCAACCACTATTAACTGATTGTTTTTTTTCTATTTTTAACCCATGGATATCGGTGCCGAACGATTTTTACCTGTACCCTACGACACATGATGATGAATACAATATACTAATTTAATTTTCATTTGTGTAAACAATTGTTGTCTAGTTGACACCATTGGTTGATTGAGGTTATGACGAGGTATTCTAGAAAACAGGCGGATGCACAATGGTATCTCTATCTGCATACAAACATATAATTGCTTTTAACATAATTGTAATCAAATCATTCATATTTTCTTTATTTTGTATAATTTGCTTGACGTAACACAGTGTATATGAAAAAAATGTAATCAGAACAAAATGTTGGCTGTATACAATGTATGTCGACGTTCAAATGAATAAATTCCAAATTCCAAACTGATGTCTACCGATAAACATTTTGAGGAAGCACATTATGAATGTCGGTTGATATCTTGTACCTGTTTAATATAAATGTACACTGTTCAATGCTTTCACCTACTGTATGCCTTACTGGTAGTCTTTGTTTAAATTATTGACTTTGCCATTGTCTTGTAGAAAGGTAATCTACAGAAAGTCAATGATGCAGGTTCTTTGAACTCTGTTATTAGGCCAATTTAAAGCCAGTTTTGTAGTACAATGTGCTCTTATCAATATTTAAAATAAATCTATTGTTTGAAATTTCTACACTATGAATGTGTTTATCTAATAAGGAAATGTATGAAGCATATGTATCCTATAGAATGTAATACATGGAAAAAGATAAAAAATATTGAACTGCATAAAAGTGTTTGCTTGATCCAGGAAGCAAGTTGCGCATTAAGCAAAATACAATGACAAAGAAAGAAAAGCCAAGCTCCCATTATTTTCAATGTATTTGACTGGAAGAAGCAGCTTCCTATCAATGGTTATACCAAGCAAAATTCAATTCGGCAAACATCAATGGAAGAAAGATGAATTTACAGTTCAAGGAAGAGATATGATGAACCCAGTTCACTTTTGAGACAAACTACACTGTTTGAATCCTTTACGTACTTACACATTAACGTTTACACATATTGAACAATCTTCTCCTAAATGCTGAAATAATACACAGTAGCAGTCAGTTTTGTAAAAGAAGGAGGAAGATTAACATATTGTTTTAAAAAGAAAACTTGATTAATTCCTTATTGAATTAAAAAGCAACACTTTGCCTTCTGAATAGCATTATTCTCACATTAGACTTGAATCATTTCTAGACAGAACAAACCTTTAACACTGTTAAATATATACAATTACATCTAGAACCTTGAAAAATATGAACGAGGTCCCAGCTGTTCCTCCATGAGTTAACTACATGCACTGTAGATGCAATGATTTGTAGCCCCTATACATGATCAATTGCACATAGTGTCTTCAGGTTGCGTTATATCGTGGAAATCTTACACAGACAAGATTTCCTTTTTTTCTGCTGGTGCATCATACAGGAGGCTGCAAATAAAATGTAATTTGATTGGATTTCGCTGAAAGTCATGGCTACAATATGTCAATTTGGGAGGGAAGGCCGCTGGAATTTTTGCAAAGTGACTGCTCAAAACGCGCTGATCTCTGCCATACATGGTTGTATGATTGGAGGAGAAATGAGAAATTTGATGAGTTCTTCATTGAACGTGACACACTGCAGTTTGGGCATTGTTAAAATTGAGAGTTGTTTTTTTTTACTTGAACAATATACCCATGATATATCACATAACTCTCCCCTCATTTGGATGTCATATCAATGCCATTTTTACTAATTTTGTTATAAGATTTAGAAGAATAAGGAGTAGAAACTAGAATTCTCAATTGAGTTCTTCATTTAAAGCTGAACGAGAGTTAACTTTCCTATGCACAATGATTTGGTTTACAGAAGAAGGGTACAATATTATCACAAATATTTTGCATTAAATGAGATTTAAAATTGTCATTATGTATTTGATATCATGCATGTAAATATATCATTTTGGGAATGAGTCCCGATCACATTCAAGCTGCTTAATGGTTAGGGAAAAATAACAGAGAAATATTTAGATTTTTTATACTCTGCTCAAGAAAGGACTCAAACAAGCACATTTTCACATAGAGAAATTCTGTCCTGTCATTCAGATGAATTCATCAGAGAAATGAGAAACAGATGGCATATTACTGCAATCTTACTGAAACACTGGAGCCTTTCAAATGAAAACACCAGCATGACAGAATAGAATTACAAATATTCATGTTAAAGACAAGTTTCAGTTTAGATAAAGATATACCAATTTAGTCAGAAAATGATTTGAAGTAGTATTGTCAGAAAGTATTGTTTATAATTCACCAGAAGACTTAGATAAACCATCCCCAAATGGCCTTTTAAAACTACTGAAACTGGTGAAAATATACATGGACCAATTTGAATCATTTTGTACTTTTAGTAAGAAGTTAATAACAGAGGGAATACCATGTAGGACTACACAATGATCTGACAGGTGCAACAGAGCACATTTTCATTTCTAATTTGCCAATAAATCTCTAATACAACATTTTTTTTCTCCAAAATCAATTTAAATTCCTATTTGTAGCTTTTAGAATTCATTGGAAATGTTGTTCAATGTTGTGGACTTTCATTATCTGGTCATTCCTTGGACAATAAATTGTGTTCAATCTTCATAAGTTTAGGAATCTATCTGTATGTACATAAGCCTCCCCTGTCTTATATTAATGGTTTTATTTCTAAATGATTTCTTGCATTTTGATAGAGCCCCTCGGTTCATTTGTTTCATGTCATCCTCCGTTGAAAAAGAATTCAACTCCCATAAGGCATGAATTGCACAATGATACCCACACAAATGGTTATGATTAATACCCAGAAGAAATATGATCTACACATTGTTTTTTAAAGCCTCCATCCTAAAGAAACTAAAGGATTAGAATACAAAATGTTTTATAGAATACCAGCACATTTTGAGATAACACTCAGTGCTTTCAATTGAGATGCTCTGCACAAAAGAAAAAGGGTTGACTTGATATGTAATCTGCAGAAAAACAAGATATAGACGCACACACTTTATCTTGAATACCTTTTTAGTAATTTCAATATCCTGCCTCAGTTTCAGTTTCTAATTATTTTTCACCATGGGAAGTAAAGCTTGTTGAAGGAGAGTTGAAGAAAAATAGGAATAATACTGCACTTCCCTTTTTATAGCCAGTGTGTATGAGAGACATATGTCAGAATTCATCGGGCGTGCGAGAGAAAAAGCAAGCAGTCTCAATTACCGCTGAATGGAATATTTTATGACCAGGTGAAAAAAACATGCAGAAAATTATTCTAGCTCGCTGTGTGCTTCAATCTCTCATACTACCCAACCTACTGTCTCTCTCAAATATGAATAGATAAGCCAACATTTTGATGTGCATTCTTACGTTGTCGTGTGCGCTTTCCTCTCGGAGTAACTGTGATTATAATAAGCCACGACAATTGCTTCTCACTTTTAACCTCCATTGGGTTGTTGTGTTATTCCATAACGGGCGTTCATTGCACAATTTCTCCTTTCAATTTTGCCTATGGATACCCTTTTGGCTGAGTTGATCTGATTTGCGTGTCCAACCTAGAAGTATGTGAGTATGGATTAGAATATACTTTGTATCAACGAGATGACTATTTATGAGTCAGAATATGAATCAAACAGCAGTTTGATGCTACTGATACGAAACATTTTTCTTTTCAATTACATTGATTGCATGGAACAATGTCAAAATGATGTGACGTATAATTGTGTGTCTATAGGAAACCTTACAATACTTTCTACAAAAAACTGAATGATGTTTGATGATGCTTATGAATGTATTAATCACCTTTGTAGTGTCTCCCCTCCGTGCGTTGGTGTACAAAGTAGGAATAGATTTATTTGAGATCATTTTATTATTTTATTGATAAGCTTTCATGTGATACATTCTATCAATTTTAAGAATATAAAAGCTTGCAATATAAAGTTAATAGATAATAGATAAATCCCTGCATGTAGTTTTACAGACCCATATAAATTCTTTTCTTTATTTCTTCAGCCTATAACTGTGGCTCTCTGCAGTATTGGCTTTGGAAAGGACTGAAGAGTTGGAGGGACTAGTACTGTACAATATGCTAGACCTACCCACATGTTGAATGTAGAAGTCCTGAAACTATTGACCAATAGGAGAAGAGACTATGTCAGTCCTTTATATTGCTGTATTTCTGCCTGTCTACATTGAAGCAAATACTGTAGGAAAGAAAAGACTTTCATCTGATGGGTAGATATTTCTTTTGAATGTGAATTAGCGATGGGTTTGAGAACATAATTTAGGAGAGATTTATTTGTGTAAAGGAATGAACAAAATTGATGTAGTACGGGTAAAAGGTAGTAGTTTTGTGTATGTTTCTTGGAGGTTTTGAAATTACATGTACACGAAAAGCATGTTTCATCATAAGCCACTCATCTTTTAATATACTGTATTCCCTCTAAATAGCATTCAATGTGGGATTTGGATATATGTACTTGTCCAATGAGTTAGCTTTGTTTGCCAATGACAAATGAATTCATATCAATATCTAGAAACAAAGCTTTCAATATGGAAAATTTAAGCTTATTAATGAAGGGCATTCTTTCTTTGATGACTGAACTTTGGCATTGAAGTCGACTGGATATTATTTGGATAAGATTGCATGTACAGTAGTGTAAAGGATATTGTCTGAAATACATGCAATTCATTTTTATGATGTTGATTGACATGTATATTCAAAATCAAGTCTATAACTTAGCATTAGATATTCAAAGAATCAGTTTATGATGGGTATGCTATTGATGGTGATGTAGGGAAATATCTTCTTGGATTTTGTTGTAAACAAGACACACTGCCGAATACATGCTATGGGCGACTGATTGGGTACATGCATGCCCAGTCAAATATGTGTGTGTTGAGTTATCAGTCAAGTGAGGCGGAGAAAATACCCTGATGAATTATTACCAGAAACCCTTCTCTCTCTCTCTGTTCAATGATATAAACATGCACTGGTGCGATTGGGCAAGCCTGTTTTATTGTGCTTTGTGTATTTGATAATGTAGAAAGCAAATTGCGCTCTTCTATCGCTGTCTCCTAATTATGGACGTGTATGCTACGGACAGATATATCTCATTATGCGCAAAAACTTACTGCTTTCTGTCTATTATGTAAACATCAATTGGCATTCTTCTGGGGTAGCTGCTGCGTGCAGCATGAATTACTTATCGCGGTAAAGGAGAGGGCTTATGTATTTGATAGATTTTTTTGTGAGGCTTCGTAGATAATGCGTGCGCATAGTGGTGCTAGTAATTATTTTATTTCTTTGCTCTGTGAATAGCGTTTTGACTCTGTATGCACAATGGCGGACTCAAGGAAGTGATGTTTTGTAGCTAATTAAAGAGGAATCGCACAAAGGTTTATTGGTATTGAACCACTGTGGGCTGTAAACACTTTTGTAACATCCGTTTTTGAGTGGATAATTTCTATTGTATGTAATGTTAAATGTAGGAACATCTAATGGCTGAATAAAATTTCATTGTTTCCATATCTGCGTTGTATTTCTTTACATTTGCTGTGGGGATTTATTTTCTGTAGGGTACCCATGTTTTGTTAGCATTGGGGTTAGGGTTCGGGTCAAGGCTGTGATATTTGTTTATAACATTTTGGCGCTTATTGGCATGGCAATTACCTGGTAGGAGTATAGGTTGTGTGTTTTAGTTGTTAGGCTTGGGGGAATGGGGTTATTGTATATATATGCTGATTACTCTGTTTTGGGGTTTGGTTGGGGATGAAGGATGCCTTTTGTACATTCTTTGAAATGAAGGTGTTTAGCATATATTGTCCTGCTGGGCTGCCGAGGGCTTGAGTCAGGAATAATTAATATGATAATTGTTGTTACAATTAAGTTCAAGTTTTGAACCTTCATTTCTGAATGTAACCATAACTAATAGGGATGTGGCTGGATGTAAGTTTTAGATTGGTGAAGTGTTTTTTTTTACTTCCATTTGTATGATTCTTTTTCTATTTTTTCCCCTTTGCCTCTTTAGCCTCTCTCATGGAAATCTGAAAATGAATTATGTCTCAAACAATGACTGAGTAAGGATTAGGCTTATATATCTAAAAATAAAAAAGGATGGGGGTGGGGCATTTTATATATTGTAAACAAGTAGCCGTCGATTGGCCTACAGTATTTGCATCTTCATATTCTGATACATAATGATAACATAGTTAAAATGAATTTCAAATAAGATAATTTTGATAATTAAAAGGGATAATTGGAGGCCTACGCTGAATGTTTAAAAAAATGTAAATCATTCAATGGCAAACAGCAGGCTAAAACAAACAAACAAGCAACCAGGCTGATGAACATTCTGTTTTATAATATCCCTTAATTGAATTTCAGCTTCAGGCTCATAATTCATGATGCATAATGTATGGGCAGTATACCCTGATGATTAAGGCTCGATCAATTCAAATGTACATTATGGAAAATTACTGTGTTATCATCTGTGCCAAATCAACATCCAACAACAAAGCATTCATTGAATTTATTCCGTGCTCGCCTTTTTTCATTGAATAAATTTACAGTTTCCTCCTTGCCCTGCCTGTTATCAGTTGAGCCTAAAGCCTCGTCTATACCTCTGAAGTTGAATGCGTGGAATAGCAAAGCAAATTATAGGGGATGCAGTATTTTAACTCCCGTTTATTTCAACATTGAAAAGAAGCAAGACACACACAGAAAAAACACACGGGGTATTTGCAGAGAAGGGCAGAGTGGACTATTACACCCAAGAAGATATAAGCTTTCAAGAATGTCTGTAATTTATATTCGGAAGGTTAAACTCAGAGCTGTGTTTTCGAATCGCAGACTCTAGCCTGATGTTTATTTTATGTGACCTCACTGATCCCGCATATATAGTTTCTAAAAATAAAGGGCTCTTCAATTTGTTCTGTCCTGTGTTCATGTGTCTTTCATGTGATGATATACATATACACGTAGTTCTATAAAGGACAATTGCTTTTTCTACTTCTGTGGATAACAAAAGGGATAGTTGTTTGGTTAAACTCTATTGTATCTCATCTATAGTAATGAATATAAAGGTACATGTACTGTATATAAGCCAATATTTTGGCATCGGCCCTCTAGATATTAACTTGTAGGCACCTATTTCACATTTCAGGTACAGTGTATGTAGTGTGATACTTTCATGTTTACCATGTTTTTTTTAATGCATTATGCTTCAAACTGAATGAAAACTAGCGATCACTGTAAACGAGTCGAGGAAAAACAAGAACAAAGCTTTGTACAATGTTGCAAGTACAGTACATGTATATTACAGGTTATACAAATTTAACATGATTCTATCATAATTCATAAATTGCTCCAGTTTTCAACCTCAAGAAGGGTTTAAATGTATAATGTATTTAAACAAGTTGTGTCATGTGCCATGAGTTTAATGAAGAACTTCACACAAGACATCACGATAGCCCCCTTTGGGTGCATTTTTGTACCCTAACCAGATATTTATCATTACTTGCCACCCCAATTCTGCAAAATGGGAACCCAACGATACTGTTTGTCTCATTTAAGGGAAATCACTTCAAATGGAAATGACTTGCATAGCTGATCATCGTGAATTGACCTTATTTTTTTGAAGGGGGATTATAATTTGTTCGTTAGTCACTAAACTCTGGGTGTGAGTTGTTTTCATAATGTCTTGACATTTTTTTTTTACTTCTAGGATCTCTTTAAACCACTATTTCTTGTACTACTTGAGTCTGAATGCATGTATGACTTCATTCTATGAAGATATCTATGATTTACTAATTAATAATAAGATATACAGTATTGTATGTTTAGTTTGATGACAAATAAAAAGTCAATCTTGCAGTTAAATTAATCTCATTATTCTGACATAAACTGAAATGAAAATCTTCCAAAAAAAGTACTTGAAGCATACTGAAGAACTTCATTTAAGTTAATAAGTTTATAGCTTACCCTGGCCATTGTTAGATATGTGTGATCATTCCTTGCGCTTGTGATAGTACTTCATCACTATGACAGATCCAACATTAATCTTGGCTACATATAATACTTTTCACTTATTGCAGACTTTGTGGGTGTGTCTTTATGAACCAAGGGAGACATTGTCTAATACATGTAGGGCAATGATTCAAGTCTTCCAAAGCCATCACTTATTTTCAAAATGTTTAAAATTTTGCAATCTAGGTCTTTGAATTGATTGTCCTTGCTTTGTTGTCCCACAAATACCCTCACTACATTTATAATTTCAGAGTTAACGGTTTGCATACAATGTAAATCGTACCCATTTTCACCTGGGTTGATTGCGGCACAATGCAGATGAATTTGTTTCTGAAGGAAATGAACCTCTTTGCTGGGATCTGAACCAACAACCTTCAGATTAGAAGGTACAAGTCTTGAAGTAGAGCAGTGATGGTTTGATTGTTCACAAAACCCATTTCTCAAATGACTCCTCATCTCTCTGTCTGCACTGCCATATTACCTCCAGGTGCGACGCTATGATAATTCAGGCTGATTCATTGACCATTTTTTTTGTTACCCCTCCTTCATCTTCAATCCCCCCCTCTTCATCTTCAATCCCCCCCTCTTCATCATCTTTGTCTCCTATTGACGCTGAGTTTCTTGTGTTACATTGATTGCTAGTTGATGATTGTAGCCGGTAATATGCCTTAGTTACAATACAAGCATTTCCTATAGTGAGTCATCGCCCCTCATGCTGAACACTTCGACTTGTCTATATGTTAAAACACACGGAACATCTACAAGTAACTTATGCAGTGTCACATACAATTTTAATTTGTTTGCAAATTCCTCGCTCTTGGGGATTAAGGGGGGATTATTCCTCACTCATACACAAGACATGAAGTGTATTGAGGAGAGCATGAGGCGTTATGTTAGCGCATAATCCATCAAAAGATTTGTACTGTGTTTTATCTCATGAATGTACGCGTATAGTTAGAAGTCTCTTATGATTTAGACTGTTAAATCAGCAGATATTCCTTCATGAAGATTTTTGTAATGCCTATGAACTGGCGAGGAATAGGGATGAATGAAAATTGAGCAAACAATTTGATTTGAATTAAGGAAAAAGGATTTGGAATTGTCATGATTTACATTACAGTGTACACATCATGGGTTTTCTCAACAACGATCTAATGAAGGCCCCCTAATCTTCAACAAAAATATTCCTTTTTACACCACAGTGTATGAATTTTGTTACTGATGCAATTTTTTTTATATAAATTACGAGAATTATAGTTTGTTTACCAAAACTATTCAGCATCAAGGGTTTCACGAAATGTAATATTTAAAAAAAATTGTCATTGACCTAGGAAGTTATAAATTTGAAGTTTGATACTGAACCCAGATGTTGTACCTGCTATTATTAGCTTTGATATTAAACAATAAAACATATTGTATAAGTTACTTTGCAAAGTAGATGTAGCTTGGAGGTGTACTTTTCAGTTGTATGATCCTATACTAGGAACAAAATGTCCCTTTCACTTCTCCAGTTAATGTTATGACTAATGATCAAATTCATTGTCTTGTATTAGAAAAATATTTTGACCTTTATGTAGTTTACATGAGTACTGTACTGTGAAAAGTGAATTCTGTATTGTATGCAAAGCAGATCAAATTCCAAGGGGAAATACAATTTACTTTTATACAATACTAACTCTAATCATATTACTCTCTCATTCGAAAAGTAGTTCTTGATCAGCAAATCATGTACATGTATATTGAAATAGGATTAATTTGTAATACAATTTACAGATGCTTATCGTTTTAGAAACTTGTTGGGGAATATGTGTACCGTAGGTGTCCTTTTCTTGACATTTTCAAAGGAAGAATATCATGGAGCAGAGGCTTTTATTCACATCATTAGAAAAATAATAACCACTACTGCCTTGAAAAGGAGATTCACCATTTTAAGTGAAGATAGATCATAATGAACCTTACAAATGTATAGATTTGAAGTTCAAAATGACGCGGGAGATAACTATAAGCGGTTCAGTAAACCTCAATTACGATGGGATTGTCATATTTCTTCTGCTTTGAATTGAACTAGACTTGACAGCTGTTTCTGTGGCATATTTAAAAAATGGGCGAGGAGGGGGAGAGAAATATTGGAGTTCTTTGTGCTAAGTGGTGTAGTTTAAACCTCTATGTGTAGAGGAAGGATTGACAACCACATATACCAGTGACGACTGGGTTTGGGAACAAAGGAATATCGCTTGGTAGTCGATTTGACCCACCTAAAATCATGAGTTCATTTCGGTTCAGTAACACAGCAGTAGGTTTCACTTAAAATGCCACATCATAAAGAGAAAGTGAGCGTTTATATTTGAATGTTTAGCTTCCTGTGGGAAGCCAGTCATAGGCTGGTGTAGACTTTAAAGTATTTGATGTGATATTCATAGTGACAAAGATATGAATAATTGCTTAAATTGTTGATTAATTGTTATTTTAGATGTATATTATATGCATCCATCCTACTGTATCTATGGTACAGGGTTTTTTTCTGTTGTAAATAAGCATGAAGGAGAAAAGCTTGTACAATTTGAACCATCAACAGATTTTTTTAAACAAACTGATGCTGTCTTTAGGGTTCTCTTGTACTGTGTATTCCTAAAATATGAACTTGAAGAGAATTTGTCAATGAAGTGTTTAATGTTGATGGTTATTTTGGGGTGGATTCTCTATTCATGATGCTTTATCAAGCTGCTTTGGTGTATAAATGGACTTCCTCAATGTCTGGATCGATACAGGCATCCTGCTCACCTTCAAAGCAAGCTAAAAGAAGAGATGTAAACCAATGTAATAGACCCTTGTAATAAGTCTATGGAGAAGCAATATAGAGCAGAGAGGTGTAGCCATTTTATTATCTCTTCTCTTTCGCCCTTTCATGCACCAATCTACATACAATGTCACAAATCTTTGTGTGTGTATGAATATACATTGCAATGGGACATTGCATGTAATTCGGCAAGCCATCTGACTCATATTATAGCGAGAGAGTCTTCTTTGTAATGAAACTCTTTGTGTGTTTAATGGCATTAGCAGAATTTTCTCCCTCCGACTCTTATATATTTTTTTTTTCTACCTCTCGTTTTGCCTCTCTCTCTCTTGCTCTCTGTCAAGGAGGAACCTTTGGAGCATGCCATATGTGGGCTTCCAATACTCTGCGAGTTGCACATTTGCATAACTGTGATTGATTTCTGCTCGGAGATTGGTGGACATTTTGCTATTAAACCACACCTTATCCCATGTCGTAGTCGACATTAGATTACAGACTCTCTCTCTCTCGAGCTCTCTATGGGACCCCAAGAAAACGGGCTGTAATGATAATAAGACTGTGACGTGATGATGATTTAGAGGATACAGAGAGCAGTTGCTCTTTGATAGAGAGTGAAAGGTGCTCTGGTGTTTGAACATGAACGTGGAACAACAAGATTTGCCCTTTTGAATACCAATGCCCATGCAGTAACAAGGTATTGTAAGCCATGTTAAAACCCTTTGAGGGGCTCCTCAATGGAAAGTGAATTGTCTCCAATTGTCTACCTCTGAAATTTTGAATGAAACCATGTACTCTTCTGATTGCTCTCTATTGATTTCATCTTTGGTTTATGTATTAGATCCAAGTAGGCCATACATTATAAGATGTTAAGTTTTTCACTTTTTTGGTTGTTCTTAGAAGCCCAAAGAATAGGCTTCCTGTGGTGTGTTTAAGACTTCCAAGGAGTATTAACGCACATCAGTTGGTTGTATTTCTTTCTAACAAAACATGCTTCAAACTAAGAACTCGGTTGAATAACTATTTACAATATTGACAAATTCACCTTAGGTGAGAGGTGATGGTTTTGGTGATGGTTAAGAGAAATTTAGTGAAAATGTTGTCACACCAATTGACCCTTTTTAATCCATTGAGTTATAAGGGATATCACAGTTCACTTGGCAAAACAAATGCCAAAATCTTTAAACCACATATTTTGAATGAATATTGGTGAATATAATGAATAAGATTATTCAAGCGCTGGGTTCAATGTCAAAGTCTGGTATTTATGTTGCCATACATTGTAGTATAAAGTAGTATCATTCCAAAACCTGATACATATGTAGAGCTTTTCATCATGAATGCTAATATTTGAGAAATCACGATTTTTATCACTTCACTGCCTTCCTATCTATTTGAAATTTCTCCACTGCTAATTATCCCCTTTTCCCTCTCTATTCTCTCTGCTTCTAACTGCTATAAAGGTCAGATAATGACTACGCCCTGATTCGTTTGAGTCTAGATTTAGGATGACAGCAATCGTTTGTATTCTTCATTTGATGCGCATTTCGGGTTTCCGTCCACTTGCACACGAGCAATTATTCAAATCAGGGTTGAGCGCCCCAAGGCTGTGCTTTACCCTCATGGCCGCATCATGCAAGCAGTTCGGTCAATTAAAATATAGATTTCCATCTTTTGAACTCCATTCCTGCTGCATAAACAGACCTTTTTTCCCCCTTCAATCTTCAGCTTTCTCTGCAGTAGATGAGTAGTGATATTTGGAATAAAGAGAAGGAAGATTAAATCACAGTTCGTGATGAATTATATTTTTTTCATCCATGAACATATATATGAATGAGAGATGCAAAAGATATCTGATTGAATATAGATTGAGTGAAAACATGAACATTTTGGGTAATAGGTAACAATGACTTTGTAAAGCCAATATACAAGTATACTGCAGTACATATAGATTAGATTAATATCAATATCAATGATTATATTAGAAGTGAAATTAGAAAATATATTGTATTTTATTCTCTTTGTGTTCCTGGAAAAATTATGAATTCTATAGACTCTCCAATAGACCATCACTCATTAAGGAAAAATCATGTCTTTTTAGTATATTTTGGGGTATAAATCTGGGTTACAGATATGAGAATAAACCTGACTGGAAGATTCAAACAAATGAATTGTTTGTGCAAATCAATAGAAAGAGATATTTCTTTTCTTTAAATTCAACGCTTATGAACAAAAAAGGTTTTTGATTGTGATTTTCTTAAGCAATTATTGCTCTCCTAATTAGTGAAGCATCTGCAGCCATACGTCATGAAAGTCGAATTTGAAGATTCAGATATTGACGTAAGCTGCAATTTATCTGGACGCCTTTACCGTATGAAACCGTATGAAATCTAGATAAATTTAATTGTTGGAATGCAAAATTTATCACTTGATATTTATTTCTCATGACATGTCTTTAAGAACATCAATTTAATTGTTTTTTTTTTTTGTTTTTCTGTTTCAGTATGGAGCCAGCTGAGAGCTCTGCCCCTAAGAGTCCAGCAGGACTGGCAGGGGCAGGTTTCTTCGATTCCGCACATCTCTTCGGTAAGTCCCATTATCATTGTTGTCATCATCTTCATCATTATTATCATCATCATCATCATCCTTTATCCTCTCTCCATCTCCTTCTCATTCTCCTATTGCTCGTCCTCCTGTTCCTCCTTCTTTATCATCTGATCCTTCTCCTCCTGCTTCTATTCCGTCTCCACCTCCTTGCTCCTTCTCCTCCTCCTGTTCCTCCTCGTCCTTCTTGCCCTCCCCATCCTCATCCTTCTTTCCTGCCAATTTCTCTTCCTCTTCTTCTTTCTCCTCTTCTTCTTGTTATTGTTCTTGTTCGTCTTGTTCTAGTTCTTGTTCTTCTTGGTTTTTCTTCTCTTTCTTCTTCTTGTTCTTCATTTTGTTTTTCTTCTTGCGCCTCGCGCCTTGAGCACTCGGCAGAGTGGATACGTGCGCTATATAAATTGCATCTATTCTTCTTCTTCTTCTTCTCCTTCTCTTTCTTCTTTTTCTTCTTTTAATCAACCTCTGTATCCTCCACCTTCTCCTCCACCATCTCATCATCTTCATCATTACTACTATTTTTCTTCTTCTTTTGATCATTATACTCGTATCATCATCTTCATCATTAGCAACATCAAAAACAACACTGTCACCAACATTATCATCCTCACTACTATTTTCATCATGAGCATTATATAAGTTATCGTCTTCAATAATGTCATCATATTTTGATAATGACACATATTTTCTGTGAATGACGCTATCATTCATGAATTGCCTTTGGAGATAAATATTACCATGTTATCTCAAAATGACACCATGAATGGATTGTTATGTAAATGATAAGAAATGAAATGAGTTAGGCGGCGAATTGAGAAAAATATAATGATCACCAATGCAAGAGCTCAACAAAGTAATCTCTACATTTACATTGTAAATACATCTATGCGATTGGGAAATGAGTCAACATTGTTAGTCTTCCCTCTGATATGAAAGTCTGAATCAACATGAAGATTATTACGATCCCCTTACCCCCGCACCTCCCCACCCCATCCCCTCCCCACCTGTCCCCCTCCCTTCTGCACCATTATAAGCTATCAAGTGCAAAACATATCTCATTCCAATCCAATCGCATTTCTCTAGCAGCTTGTTTTTTATCTCTTTGTTGAAAGCTAAATGGCATTATGCGGAGAGCAACGTGTGACGCAAGCTTTTGCATGGCAATGGCAGTCCAAATGTCAAAGTGGTGCACAATCCATTTGCAAGTACAATATAGAATGTATGATTGAATTGAAGTAGATAAACAATTTACTGATGTGAATTCAAGATAGACAAGTCTCTTGTGTGTATGAGTGTGTGTACACCAGCGCACGTAAGCGGAGATGGTATTTCATGTGACAGGACTGAATATTTCAATTTGGGTTTCAGTCAATATTTATTAGGGAGAAAATAAAGAGCTTCGATGCTCCTTTTCCACGAGACTTTGAGATATCTTACCAATAGCTACACACATTGAACATGTTCATGATATCTTATAATCTGATTTTTCAATGAATAGATTTTTTGAAGTCCAATTGCATTCAGTACGATGTCGTATGCAAACAATTCAAAATTGACCTTTTGATTTTTAAATGCCACAATGCTTACACAAAAGTGTTATTTTTCATGCGTCAAAGAAACTGGAGTATTTATTTATATATTCATAGGAATGACATTTGGTGGTATCATTGGTTTGAATAAGAATTTGCTCTAAGCATAAAAAGAAAAGTTGAAAAGCATTATAAAACATGATCAATAATATACAAAAATGGCTATTTTATTTGCCATATAAGCACACATTCCTAATGCTATTTCCCTATTACAGTTTTAATGTTTTTTGGTCGTTTTTTTCTTGAAGTTGGTATAGTGTTGTGTTGGAAACATGTGTCATCATCTGATCACTGATATGTTAAATAATTTCCCATTCATTTCTGATTGTTTCAAGGAATAATTCTCACTTTTTACTTATTTTTTTTCCTCAGCCGCACATTCACTGTTTGCTGCAGCTGCTGCAGCAGCGACCGCTCACCAGCCAAGACCAGTTTCAATGATTTACCATTAATTTCTGATTGTTTTGAGGAATTATTCTGATTTTTTACTTACTTTTTCCCTTAGCGGCACATCCACTCTTCGCTGCAGCTGCCGCAGCGGCCCACCCCTCCACCAGCCAAGACCAGTTTTCCATGACCCACATGCCCAGTGCCTTCTCCATGTTTGGGGCACACCCTGCATTCTCTTCCCATCTCATGGGGGCGGAGTTCGGAGGACTCGGGTCGCTACGGCCGACTGCTTCGCCACTTGGTGCTTCCACTTCAGGTTTGTTTTACGATCATTTTGCTTGTTTGTTTGTTTGCTTGTTTGTTTGCTTGTTTGTATTGTATTTAAACGTGATTAAACATGTTTTTTGTTCTTTGTTTTGATTTGTCTTTTCTTCCATTTTTTCCCTCATTTATGGTTTATATTGATGCTTGTTATTTCATTTTTCTTTTAAATGATGAGAAGGGGGTGGCTGGATGAGAAAGATCAATATGATTTGACATGATATGATACAATTTGATTTATTTCTTTTAATTCATTTATCTCATGATTTATTTTATTACAGATAAATTGAATTTGCAAAGACAATAAAAACAAAGAATAATTAGAAACAAAACCAGATCAATTCATATCCAATGCATAAAGATTTGCATGAAATAATTGTTCTTGCATTAGAGTAAATTATGACAAAATTTAGCACCAGTTTTTTGAAAAATGACTAGGATATAGACTGAACAAATATTTCAGATTCAAATGCATGATTTTTATGACACTCAGCTATTGGCTGAAAGTCTCTCACCAGCAGAAAAACATCATGCATATTCATGATGTAACATTACCCAATTGGCTCTGTGCCATGGCTGCCCCGGCCAATCAATGGCCGGGCTTCCCCTGCAACCATAGCAACCGATAGTAGATGGCCTGAAATAGATTCCCAGGGAGTGAGGTGCAGGAGTAGAGTGTGTGTGAGTGGACGTGTGTGGGTGGGTTCTAAGTTCAATGACCTATCCGTGTGCTCGATGCATGTGTGTGCGTCTGTGGTGTGGGTGTGTGTGAATGAGCTAGTCTGCTGGGGAAGCATGAATGAGTGAGCGTGTTTGGCACTTTGCGGAATTGAAAGAGCCACAGCTGATTTGAACTAGTCTACCTCGCAGACTCAACTGTGCAATGGAGTAAGTATTTGCGTGTGCCATTTACATTCTGCACTGTAGTGATTTACCATCAGCAGGGTTGGAAATCGTGACATGTTAGGCGTGTGCTATTATTTCCTGACCCATTTTTTAGTTTTCAAATTCCAATATGATAGCAGGAATTGTAGACAGGAAGCCTGATAGCCTGTCCGTAAATCCCCTTTGAGAAATATTTGGCAAGTGAAATTCAAGTTCAAGGGACGATCATTCCTGATTGTCTTTATTATGTTGAGATATTCAGCTACAGTGTGAGCCAGAAAGACGTGTTACCTGTTATCACTATAAAAACTCAGAGCAATTTTGTAGATATGATCCAGTGATCCACTGTGATCAAAATTGTCCTGAGGTTAATAGTGATAACACATAAGCAAGGAGTTCTGACTTGCACAATAATAATAATAATAATAATACTTATATAGCGCAGAAACTATATTGATATATTTTACTGTGCTTAAAGACTCTTAATTAAAGTAAAGACATGAGTGGTAAAGTAGACTTATTATAATAGCGTGTTAAAGAGATATGTTTTAAGCTTTGATTTGAATGCGTTTAGTGACAATAAATTTATTCAGAAATTATGAAACATGAGCATGAAAAGAGGTGCATGGCATGCGTAAATAACATTTTATAATTAGAGCTTCATTAGAGGTCCATGTTTGATAAACATTAATTTTCCCCTCAGATTACTTTTCATCTATGTTTGATTGGAATAGACCACATTACAGGAAGTTGGTAGATTATAGATTGTAGATTCATACTTTATCTGACAAGACAATCGCTGATCAGAATTTCCATGGATGAAAGTAACAAGAATCTAATACTTCCTTCCAGGGCATTGTTCAGATTTATTTCGGTAGACAAAAACCATACTCTAAAAGAAAAAAAAATGATTGTGTAGAAGAATACGCAAATTAAATCCAAACTTGTGAAGTTGCAAATTTTGATGTGAAAAGAAAGATAACATTGCTGTTGCATGAATATAATTAACTCAATCATGGTGTAAATAAATTAACACAGCATGAATCATAGAGGGTTACCCTCTATGCATGAATCAATTCCCATCTAGAATTAACAATCTTTTCTCAGTTTTTATTTATCAGAAGTTTTTGTATTGGGTCTTCTCTCACGCATGTTTGTTTCCAGAACAAAATTTGCAGTTTAATGAGCAAACTGTAGTGAATGTCTGTTGGTAAAAAAAAACAAAGCTGATGGATGGAGTGATTTGTAATGCATGCATATCACTTTGGGAAGACAAACCGTCATTATTCATAATTTTAAAGGGCTGATGAGAAGAATTGTCTTTTGTTCATTTTGTTCATTTGTATTGTTTAAAATATAATGTGTTTTCTTTGAGAGTAGTTTAATGATATAGATTTAGTAGAAAATGGAAAATGGTTGAATTCATATAAATTATTCCAAAGGAAAAAAAGAATAATTTGGAATCTTGACACTTCAGTTGGAGGAATGGAAATTTAGAATATCATCTCCATATGGGCTATTATAGAAATTAAACTGAATCACGATTACTAATATTTACATCAAATGCTGTCATGTTCATGTTTTGTCTACTAAACCAGTGCATTCTTACTAATATTTTTTTTTCTTCTCCTCCTTATATTTTATTTCCTTTTCTAGTCCCAGGATGGCCGTTTGAGGCCAGTGCTCAATTGTATAACCTGGCAAATTTAGGTGATTACTTCACATTCATACTGAAATTACAGAAATGCATTCTTTTTTTTTCATTTTCTGTTTTTCGTAGCAAGCTGAACTCTTTCTTTTGGAATGGCTATACTGTATAGATGTGTTTTCCTGGTTGACTTTCCTTTTATATTGAGTTTATTTTCCTTTGCGTAGATGCAGTTTTTGAAAGTGCTATAATTTTGGTCACTTTTTTCTTCAAATTTGCTGAATGTTCAGCCTTGAAATGTAGTATTTTTTATCGATTAGAAAGAATTTTGCACCCCTTTTTATTTTTTGTGTTCATGCTATAGAAGTAGGAAAAAATGCAAGCATTTCTTTTGATACACTGTAAGTGTGATACTATCACTGAATGCAAGTGATTACGAGTATTTTGTTTGATTGCCCCTTCTTTCTTTCCCCATCTCTTTATTTTTATGGTTTTTCTAGATTTTTTTCTCTTTAATAATTGTTTGCCTGCTCGTGAGTCCTCTCTTTTTCTCACTTTTTCCCTTTTGCCTTTATCTCATTTTGTATTTTGTAGTAATTAGTTTAATTGGTGTACATGTAGATGTTTTTATCTATGTTTTCTATTGAAGTGTTGTGTTTCAGCTAAATGTCTCGCAGGCTTTCACTCTTTTCTAGCCGGGTTTAATAATTTGTATAATGTAGCTCATGTATTGTAAGCTCAAATAGTGCACTGCTTTTATTAGATTTTGCAACGTAATAGCTTAGCATGGTGATTGTTGAGTGATTTTGTATTGGATTAGATGTCTTGTTCATGTGACTTTTGATGATTTGAATGGAAATTTACATTTTGTAATCTCATGCATGCTGAGAATTTCCTAGAATCGGCCGCGCTCAAGATAGAAAATATTCCTATTCTTTGTCCTCACCTTTTGAATGTGAATTTACATATTATTTGCAGGGATGATTTTCTTTTATTTTTAGTTGTACATGCAAGAATGATCAGTTAAAAACAAATAATGAAGCACAATAAATCACTCATCAGAATTTCATATACCTGTACATGTACATGCCCTTTCACCTATATAATAATATATTTGCATAGTAATTGATAGTTAATATAGATAATAGACAAGCATAAGATAAATCATGGGTTTGGTATCCAGAGCGTAACCTCGTGCTACTTACGATAAAATGTTCACATCAGTTTTGAATTCTTTTCCCAAATTCAATATAAATTTGTTGTGATCATTATGTATAAAAAGTTCAGCTTACGTTCTCATTGCTATGCCAATCATATTTTTTTGTGTGTGCATTTTTATTTGATAATGATCTACATTTGTAGTTGCTAGTTTTCCTAACTTACAGGAAAAAAATAATCATTACATTATTAAACAGATGTATAGATACAACGCATACATGCATATGCACATGTACATCCCTTTTATCATGATCCCCTCAACTCTTTCTCAGTGATCTTTTCTTCGAAACTAAGAAATAAACCAAGATTAAAGGATAAAAAATATCTGATGACAGCCCCAAGAAATTCCTTGATTCAGTATTTCTTCTCCGACGAGATCATTTTGAAAGATAACTATTGGAGAAAGCTTTTTTTTGGTGCAACGAATTCAAGATTTTGGATATCCGCTCCAAGCGGTATGATATTCATACATGTATGCATGAAGGGCATGCTGTCTTGATCGTTGTCAGTATATATTTTTAAGTGTCGGTATGTGGAGAGGAAAAATGAAGGAGCATAGAAAATGAGAAATATCATTTTTAGTCTGGTTGTGTGTGAGAGGGAGATAGGGACACTATCCTGTGAGTCATAGGGATAATATTTCCAGTTGTACCATCTGTCACAAATAAATATAGTTTCATCCTGATTCATTATGTAGTGTAGTGCTTAGGATTTGCCTATATTGTGATGATGGGTGTTTTCTGAGACTTGTTGTTCCCATTTATCAAATACCTTTTCAGAGTTGAGATTTTTGGGGAAATGCCCACATGTTTTTAAGTAGATAGACCTGTATATTGGTGGGGAATTCTAATCATTTTCAAGGAGAAATTTATGTTTTTATCCACTTCTAATCTTAGTGTAGTAGGCCTACAGTTTTCTGGTACTGTACTTCTGGACCTACTTTGGTGAAGGTTGTGGTCCCATTCTGTGTTAAATACCTGTCCAGAGTTTAGATTTTTTTTTTGTGTGTGTGTGTGGGGGGGGGGGGGGTGCCCCCATCTTTATTCTTTATTTTCAATCTTGTGATTGGGTTAATTTAATAAGAATTTACCCTCTTCAAACAAAACTCTTACATGTGCTTGAGATTCAATTAATTGCAATTTTTCTAAATGGTAAATTTGCACATTAAACCTGCAGGATACCATGTAGGCCTACAGTAATTGAATTTGGTGTATTTTAATGGTTAATGTATCATTATGAATACTTTATACTCCTTTGACGTTTTTACAGTAGATTAAACAATACAATGTACATCCAGCTGAATATAAAAAAGCGTGCATTGTCTATGTTGCTTCAGATACTTTTCTCGGGGGGGGGGGGGGGGTGGATGGTGTTATCCTCTCTTTTTTGCCTCATCTCTTTTCCTCTCCAATTTCTATTCTCTTCATTATGCATCTATGTAAATACAAAGACATTTGGATGTAGTTGGTGGTTGATGTTTAGCTGTAGGGATGAAATGCAGATACTATTGGAATTGTCTTCGGTGATGTTTGCCGAGTATTTTTTCTCAAGAGGCAGTGCATATTTGCATCTTGTGTCATCAGAGTTTCTTCTGGAATGTCCTGTGATGCTGTACATTGCTGACACTACTTCACTTGGATGTGTGTATTATGTAGAACTGAACTGAAAGTGTAGTGTCAATTTCATTGTTAGTTCACACCCATCTGCATTGCTCGAATAGCTCACATATTTAACACACATCAAATTACAATTTTCTGAAGTTTGGCTCCAATTCCGCAGTATATTTCTTCTAAATTCACCATTTTATCAGTCCATTGTTAAACTTTATTCAATCTTTCAAGAGTAGTTTAAACTTAAATTATCAATTATAATAAATATTGCAATTCATGTTACTTTAATACTAAGATAAACATACTATAAAATACGTGCCTTATAACAACCACATTAAGATCACCAACTCTCTCACTGAACTTTCCCAAATACTTGCATGAATATTACAACAATTCAGTTTGAAAATGAAATGAAAAGCATTTACTACATCTATGAAATGGAGGTTTTATATTAAAAAAAAGAAGTTAAATTATTTATTATATATGTTTGATTAAAAAACTTTCTTTTCAATGGCCATTAATCATATCTATGTTGATGTTTTAAGTTTAAAAGTATTTGATATGTATTTTATTGAAGTTTTACTACTCACATTGAAGTATAATGCACAAAGAGATAGATTTGGGTGTAGATTTGGGTGTAATAGCTATTCTTAATGGATGAATTACGCCAACTTGACTAGAAATAGCTTAATTCATGATATTGTTTTAAAGCTAATTTATCTTTATATGGGGAGAATACTTGAATTGACTTATCTTAGATACAGACATTGGCAATAATTGCTTTTAACCAAAATGATGCTGATGAAAATCTAAATGTTACTGTGTCGAACCACACCTTAGGCAAGCTTTGCATCAGCATAATATTCACAAATTAATGCTCTTCAAGTCAAGTTGACACCACATGAAATTAATACTGCTGTATAGATTTAGAGCTGTCAGAACCATGAGATAATATACAAAGAAGAGATTATGGGATATCAGCTATCCTCTAGAGATGCTTGAATATTTTCTAATTATGTATTTAGCCTTACGGCCAGGTATTGTCTGAGATACAGGGAGAAAGAGAGAGATAGAGAGAGATGTAGAAAGACGGAGAAGGCTTGATAATTATGCATGGGATGACAAAGAGAGAATGAGAAAGAAACAAAGATGTAGATAATCTGGTAGCCATTATAAAGTGGAGGGGAATAAGGGTTATATTGAGACAACAGAGAAGCAATATTGTTATCCAGGTCTGACAATGTTGGATACGTGTTTCATCCCGTGTTCAGCTGTAAAACAGCTTTAGGTATCGGGGCATGACGACCCTCCATCCCGACAACGAGATGATCAATTTACATCTCTGCAATTGGCACCTGCAAGTGCAGCAATCTCTCTCTTGCAAATCTGTTTTTCCTTTTTTTTCGTCATTGCTCCTATCCCAAATGAGGACGAAAAAGCATCTCGGATAGATACTGATGGGTGAGCAAGACCTAGAGATTGCATGATGAGATGTGATGCCCCGAAAATGGAGTGAGCGCACTAAATAAACAAACCGGGGATGTTTCGCAGTTTGAGCGGTTCCTGCCCGATTCCTTAATTTCCCCATACACGAGCCCTTGCATGAAGGTGCCTTTCCCTTGTACTCAAGGTGGTACTTGAGCCTTCTATTATCTTACACGACCAAACGAAAAGACGAAGAAGAGAGAAAAAAAATGGAGGATAAAGAAGAGAGTGGAATCATCATCATCACGCCTCATGACATACGGCATTGAGCCACTCCAATGAAAATCTAGCTGTGGTTGGTTGCGAGCTGCTGTTAAACGAGAAATCTCCCCGCGGACGTGCAGAGGGAAGAATATTATTATTACTTTTGCTTTTGTGGCCTTTGCTGGGGTGGTGTAACATAGACGGGATAAGCAATTAATATTGACATCAATGATTCAGCTTGCATGCATTGTGGGGCTTGTTTCTCTCCCTCCGCTTACCGCTATGTTAATGATCCAGAGCCGACCAAAGGCTAAGGGTATAGGTGAAAACAAGTGGAGAATAGAGCTTTGCATTCAGAGGCCTTCCTGATGATGAAGGGAGTTGGTAGATATTTGACAGATGAAATTGTCATCATACCTAGATTGAGCTAGCCAAAATGTTTTTGCAAAAACTGATTTCCATTCCTAGAGAATATTATACAATGTTATGTTGTTTACTCTTCTTTTGTTGGAAGGTCATATTTCTATGATTGTATTCAAATTGAGTTTACACTTTCTGACAGTGAACTCTTTCTTCTGAACTCTGTCCAATCCATGAAAATAGAGGGAATTTGAGTAAATTCTGTTTACCCGTGAGATCTGAAAAGTAGTTCCTTGTTATTGATTTTAACAGCAAAATGTGGTATTATATTGGAGATCATAAAAGAACCATGCTATGTAATCTATAGAATTGACACAATTGGGGGTCTTGAGCGTAGATTTTGTTTCGATTTTACATTGTCACAAATATTGAGGTGGTCAGGAGAATGGATCTATTAAGATGAAAGCTTTAGCAGAATGAAAATCTTGCTCAAAATCTTTTCAATCAAATTCAATTGCGTTATAAAAAATGAATTTAGGAGTCAAGAAACTTTGGAGGAAGGGGTTTTTAAAAAAATGAATTTTATGTAGGATTTCAATTGTAAAGATGTCATCCACTACCATTTCTACTGATCCACTAGTTCTGGTCTGAGATGTTTTTAGGTACAGCTAACCTGGTCTTCCATTTCTTTCTTTCAAACAGATAAGGGAATATTTAGTACTTTAATAAATTTTAAATAGGCCAAAGATTAGCAAGATACATACATGTAATAACCCAATATCTATTCAGCATACGAACAGTAGTTATTTTTAAAGAGTTTATGGGGGATTGATTCCATATTCAAAATGTAATTTATACAGTTGTTTCAATGCAGATAAAACAAAAAATACCAGAAAAATTAGGACTTGTTTTAAACATTCACAAATGTCAGCCATTGATGTTAACTTTATCTGAAAACTACAGAGTCCTTCAGAAGAGTGATCGGATGTTTGGATGTTGGAATGAGCCTGAAAAAATCTTGGCGTAATTACAAAAATTTTGAAGAGCCGGGATGAGGGTGTACCACTGCTTGTGGTACTCACCCCGAATAAAGGGGTTATTCTGCCTGATTGAACTCTCCCAAGACAGTGTATACCTGAAATCACAGGGAAAAAAATGAAAGCGCAGCATTTTAATGTTTCATCGAAAAAAAGGCAGCCATAAAAATGTATTTTAGGTATTGTGGAGCAACAGTACATGGATTTTACAGTTATTTTGGTACCAATAGAAAGTCAACGATAGAATAGGGGAAGTAGCTTACTTATACATGTAGCCACTTTTTGGAAATTGTTTGTCATTTTAGAGGCTACTATAGTGTCATTTTAGAAATTCTGCATTCTTCAAAATGATCCTATCCATTCAGATATATATGACGAGACTGAAATTGACGTCATAGCAGAAGTTTTGAGATTTGATGATCTGATTTTTACTCAAAGAGAGATATTGATAAACCCTTTTTTCTCTCAAGTCTTCTTTATCGTTTTATTCCAAATTGATATGATCTTTCAACTGCACCATTTCCCTTGCATTTCAATTCAGATTTCATTCAATCAATACGACACATATCTTGATTTTTATAAAGTTCATACATTTTTTTCATTTTCAGTCACCATGCACACTTCTGAAATCCTATATATTTGCCCTTTGAAAAACACCTGAATTCATCATTTGAACACTGTAGTTGTAACCTTTCTTCGTGATAAGAAATCTTTTGACTATTATTCACGTTCCTCCTGGCATTGTTATCCATTTTTGTCTTGTCAAAGTGAGTTTTTCTGAAGCAATGTTAATGTCATGTTGGTGTGACTCATTATACTAGCATTACTCAGCAGGTTTAAGTGTATTCTCGTTGTGAAATCAAATTGATGAAAGAATAGCATTGCCAAGATCAGGCAGGTGATTAAAGTCAGCATTAAGCTCCCCCCCAAAAAAAAAACACCCAAAAAACATTGGTTTGGATGCCCAAGACTGTCAGACCCTCTGAAAATGGACCGACCTGATTATTTATTTATTTATTTATTTATTTATTTATTTATTTCACTTAAATTGAAATAAATCACAGTAAAATTACAGGTAAACATAACCTGTAAAGCCAATCTCAGTAACATAAATAAACATGTGAAATAGTGTCCGAAAAGTAATTTTCAGACGTTTTAGGGATTTTATATAGACCGCTGTAAGTCTTAATTTCTACATGAAATCTGTTCCAAAAGTGAAATAGATTTATAGCGAATCAAAAACATTTTTCAACCGACTGACGCAATTGTTGAAAACAGAACTTGGCATCCAACAATTTTTTGCCTTACACTTGAAGTTGACTGGAAAAGAGGGCACCCGAGTTGGTTTTAAAAGCGGTTTCATACATGTACCTTTTGACAGTGAACATTTTCTGATTAATATTTCATGGGGAATGAACAGAGATTTATTTCTAATATCTTTCATTTCGGCATACTGCATGAACATTTCTGTATCATAGTAAGTTTGAAATTAGCAGTATTTCTGGCAATTTTACCTGCAGTAACGATCAAAGAACAATTTACTGCTGATTTGTGCATGAGTCGACTCCTTAGCCAACTTGAAATAAACACAAAGGAAGAAGTTGAATGGAGAAAAAAAAGAGGTTATGCTATTTAAACTTTGGCACTCGAAAGACAACGTTAGGCTAGCAGATGGCTATGTTTGCCTTGGAGATCAATTTTGTATTCAAAACTAGATGTAAAGTGAAATAGCAGACAACACTGTGTGTTTGGCTGTATATTCAGGTTTGCCACATTAAACATGCATGCATAAAGGCTATATGCCCTTTATCTCTCTGCTCTACTAATGTACACTGCATGTGTATTATTAAACTGTTCCCCAGCTATTATTGCAGTATATCGTGAGATGTACCGTTTTGTGCATGCAGTTAATTTGTAACATATGCCAACCTGAAGCTTATTTCACGTTATATCTACCAAAATCTAGTTCTATCGGCTGTGCATGTTTGTGCGCTAGTGCATCATCATGCTCATAACTTCAAGGCCGCCTTGTTTTGATAATGATTTCAGTCTATAAATGTTGTATTGATTTTATTTCTTGTAAACGAGAAGTAATGGCTTATGTATGTGGCAATGGGAAATAGAAACTCAAAACGTGATCAGCAGTAAAGTACTAGACAATATTTGTCGCCCAGTTTCAGGAAACTGCTTTGAAAGACAACTGATTAAAAGGAGACATACTGGCATTCATCTAATACAAAGGAAAGAATGACCATATTTTCATTTTTTAAAGACTTTTGTTGTCAAATCCTAGCCAATAGAACTAGCACATCGATTCTGAAAACACAATACTTTTTCAATTGAATTGTATTTTGGGGCAATATTTTCATCTTCAAGAGCCCTAGGAACCTTTACGAATATGAAATGAATGACAAAAAAACTGGACAAGGTCGAAAATATATATGTTTTGGATATTGATCTGGTTCCGATGGCAGTTTCTTCGAAATGCTTTCTGCAAAAACATGTGAATTTTGAAAATTGAATTCTCTCAACATGGCAGCCTAACAGCATATTCATTTCAGAAAAGACATTTATCTCTTTAGTAATCAGACTATTGGCGTTAGTAGCTTGAAAGTTGTCCTAGATAGAATCACATGCCTGCAGCAAAGAGCATACTTAGATTATGTTTTCCATGAAAATTGAATGAGTAATATTTCTGATTACTTTCATTTAATATTGAAGCATTTATCTTACCTAAGTAAAAAATTATTTCACTCGGACATTTCAGTAGATATGGATTAAGATTTGTGTCCAACGAATAAAATTATCAAAATCAACTAAACTAACATTTAAAATCTTTCAATCAGGCACAGAAATTTACCAATTTAGGTGATTATTTTGACCAATACATTTCAAGAGTGTAGTTTTGAATTAGAGTCTTGTGAATTCACTTTAGACAAGATTGCAAGATGGTCATATTCTACATAGAATATTTACACTAAAGAAACTAAACATATTTGATAGGATAAACTTAAAGAAACGATGGACCAGTCTTGTTTAGAATCCAATAAAAGTACTTCATGTAATTGATTTACATTTATATTATGTTATTATAAATACAATTCATTAGTGATAATTAAGAATTAAGTTCATTTGATATCAGTAGAGTTATTGAGTTTCAGTTTCCCTCGTTTGTTTAATATTCAGATGGATTAGATATTGGAGAAATGTCTTACGAGCAATATCTTATTTGCGTATCTTTATACAATGATATTGATAGCCATCTTGCAAGCCAGTTCATGAAATAATTCTATTCTATATAATCCTATGACAACTTCCTGATACAATACTTATCAAATTGAAACACACTGGAGTACTTTTTACAGTTTTTTTTTTCAAACACATCAGAGCAAGTTTACATTAAGACTTATTGATTGCACTCATGTTGTGGTGGTGTATTAGCTTGTATTTTACATTGATTTGCAAGTAACATATTTAATCATAGGATAGTGTGTTTTGACCCCCAAAATGTAATATTATTGATATTTGAGAAATTAAGTGAGAGTGGGGAATTATTAGAGTAGAAATATACCATAATAATTCCTTGGTGAGAGGTAATATACCATAATAATTCCTTGGTGAGAGGTAATATACCATCCAGTGCTTGAAAAATATGGACAGGGAAGGAGGGCAGATTATTTTGTGGGTTAGAGCGTTGGTCTTTGTTTGTGGTATCCTTTATACACACTTTACGTATTAAAAAAGAAATGGACTGCACAGCCAGGCGTCTTTGTTCTACGGCTTTGGGATAGGTATAAAGGGGGAATAAAGAAAAATGATGTCTTCTCTATAGTGTGTGTGTATATGTAGTAGTAATAGTTGAGTGTTATAGTAGTCATGAGCGGGATATATTATTGTGGAGGAGTTGGGTCTCGTGAACAAAGGGCCATGGGGAGGTCAAATGCTTGTGATTAGTTTAGTTTGCTCAGTTGGCTATTATTCAGCGAAGTTCTTTTGTATGGTATTTATCGTTTATATCACTACATTGGGGGAGAATACATTGTATGTTGTGGGCATGTGTTATACATCATACGCATGTGGCTCTGCCTCAATTTATAATGTCTATTGTAGGCTTTATACTGTTTCCTGAAGTGTAGGAATGGAGGCCTGTATTGCATTTAACGATTGGCACAGACGTAAGAGTCTTGCATAAACAGGAAGATAAAGATATTCATGAATATATATAATGAGGTCAAATGATGGAAAGTATAGGAAACAATTTGATGTTTTAAACAGTCTACATAACAGTCCCTTATCACTTCAAATCATGCGCACACTTTAATTGTAGGCCTAGGAAAATCCTGCATTGTTGCTATCACACATCTGCAATTATTAATTACATTTATAATTTCATGGCAGATCTACATACAAATCTGTCTTTAGTTCATTTAATAATTTGTAAACACCAGATGGAGGGAAGTAATTGTACTCTCACTTGTTTAGAATACTAGTAAACTACAATTTTTTGCTCAATGTATTGTTTGCTATTACAATGGCCAAAGATTATCTTAATATTCAATGATCTCTCTGCTTAAGTTACCAGACAGATCAAATATTATTTTTTCAGTTGGTACCTCATTTTTGTTGATTTGATATGTTTTTGAAGTAGACTTTGTGTCCTTAGAATTACAAATATTGTCAAAATACCCAGTAATGTGTACCAAGTAAAACCAAAGCTGTATTTTAATGTTTATTTTTTAAATTTAATATCTTCACACCGATTCTTGTCAGTAACTTGTACAGTTAACTTTCATGACTGGTGTTGATTCCAAGATGAAATTTTTGCGATTTATGAAATTCCCTGGAGAAAATATTGATTTATGAATAATACTTTGGACTTGATATCATGCATACCACCAACTAATCGGCATGTGATCGTAAATCTGACAAATAATTTGTTTCTAGAAATCCCCATGGTAATATTTGTGCTTTTGCCTTTGTTCCAGTGCTGCCTCGTTTTTTTTACCAGTTGAAAAAAAAAATTAATTCTCTTTGTCCAGGGAGAAAGTTGACCCAGCTTGGATTTTCTCCAGATCATCAATTTTCTTGGAAGGGCAGAGTGGACTGTCTATGTTTATCATATACTGAACCTGTTATAATCTGTTTGGTCAGGGAAGAACTAGACCTGTCGGTAGTTGTACTTGTAAGGGATGGGGATGGGTGTGAAGTGTTAGGGGTGGGGTGGAAGTGTTAGGGGTGGGGTGGGTTCAAGGGATGGACTAGATCGAGGATGGGGGGGGGGACATGTATGGAAGAGGATGGGGGAGATGCAAGGGACCAACACTAACAGAGAGACTTCTGGAGGATTGGACAAGAAACAAGGGGAAGAGGATGGAGGAGAGGGGATGGGGAAGGAAGAAGAATGGAGGGGAATGATGTGTTAATTGAGACAGTTTGCTTTCGGTCTTATAAACAAGAACATACACAAAAAAGAAGATCCAAAGAGGATCATGGGAAACAGCAAAAAGAAATCTACAATTGAATAAAATGGTGTGCAAAGAGAGGGTCATCCAAGATAATGGAGCTGCCTTGCAAAGGGGTGAGGGTGGAGGAGAGAAGGGGGGGGGGTTTGAGGTGGTAGGCATTTGGAGATTGATTTTAACTTAAACTATTCTGGTGGACACAGAAGTTTTTGTAAAATGTTTAAGGGCTGTTCCTAGGGGTAGATATTTGACTAGGATGAAAAGGATGTTCTGATGAACTCGAGCTCATTGTCCTCTCTAAACTGAAATAAAAACACAGACAAACCGATCGTAGACACCGCAGAATCCTGAACAATCACCCATTGACCTTCTAATTACTTCCTGTATGAGAAGGTGTGACCTGCGAAGTGTTTCCTTAACTTTTCACATCAGCAGTTGGAACTCAGCAGAAATAGACGTATAGGCCTATATACTTTTTTTTATATCACTTTTATACATTTTTTTTGCATGGGGGGCCCTTTCCCTTTTAATGGAACGGATATGAAATTATTTGGAATGAAAACCCTTAGGGCCTACTCCTCGTTTGTGGTTCATGAAGATGCTAAAATCTATTTTCCTGTAAAATTGTGGACTAGTACCTCATTCGCACTTATCCTGCGTGTAGCATTCATTTAGTCAGTGATCACACCGGGAATAATAGTCTAATATGGCACTCAAACTGTTTTTCTGTTGATTTTTATTGTCCTGGCCAATGTTTCACCAAGATACAAATTACTTTAAGAAGAAGGATATTAAGAGTGGCTGTATTAGTTCTTGGACTGAATGATGAGAATATCTATTGCACTCATTAACTTCCTCCAATCTTTCTTAAGATCGTTCTTATTGTTAAGAAACCCCTGTCTTTTCTTTTATACAGCTAGGTACATGAACATGTGTACATTTACATGTTTGAAGCGTGTTTCAGTGGGTTTGGATTTTTGCAATTTTGATGGATTCTTGCAAACACCCCATGGTAGATTTGTAAATATAGATCTTGTCTTGATTTCACGAGTTGTGTTCCAGTTCTGACTGAATGACACACATTCCCATTCTATCTTCTAGCAACCCTAAATGTTGAATAAAGTTTGTGATCGATCCTTCCCCAGTTTCGATGTGTTAGCAGATAGCTGTATTTTTGTTCAAGAAAATTATTATTTAATGTTCAAATTTGTGATATTGCATGAAAGTTTGACTTGAAAATATTTATGGTAGTGCGTTGATTTTCACTCTAGAAGATAACATGTTTGATTAAAAGGAGATGTGATTCATGTAAAAGATTTATTGTTGTTTCTTGAAGAAAGCATAGATATGTATAAAAATAAAAATGAATGTGCATAAACAAATGGAGGTATTTTATTGAACTTGAACAAGTTTGCAAATTACTCAAGGCTGTAGTTTTTATTGTTTGATAGAGGCTAAATCTGGACCAACCAACCGGTCGTAATCTCGCTTCAAGCCAAAGAGTTTCATTATTTCATGTAAGGAATATGTAATTTGATGATAATGCAATGATAAATGCCGATGAATTGACCATAATCCTAATTCTGTCTTCCAATTACCCAATCGCACGTCCTCAGGAGCGGGCGGCGCATGGTGGCAACAGCAGACTCCAAACCTCGAGCGTGATCTCTTCGCATCCAGCCTCGCGGTCTCCGCTGCTCCATCATTTACCTTCACACCAGAACCCGTAGGGGCGACGGCAGGGGGCACCCCATCGGCCCCCACCAGCCCGTCCTTCAACGCCCTCTTTTCAGATCCTCTCAAGCAACAATGTATGTTGTTTTGTGTGACTTCAATAGCCGCATCATTATCTATTTTTGTTGTTTGTTTGTAGTGTATGATAAATTTCTTTTTATCGTTGTGAAGTGGAGCCATTGTGAACTCAATGTAGATCCTCAAAAGATGCAGTCTTCCCATCCTATTTCTCTTTTGCTTGATCATTTGTAGTACTTGGTATTGCAAGAAGCTGTCATAGCAACAAGTTTTTGTTATCTTATTGAAACTTGCTGTATGACAAGATTTTACAATTTCTTTTCTGTATATTAGTTTTGATTTCATCATCATTACATCATTTAATCAGAGTGGATATATTACCAATTTGCCCTTTCCCCAAATCTCTCCATTTGCTTGATTTATCAGTTATAGGCTCCATTTTGTTTTCCTGCTAGTTTTCTCATTTCTGAATATATTTATTTCCATGATTACCTCTAGGTTGAAAAAGATTGTGTCCTGAAGCATGTTGCATACCACCAATCAGTAAAAGTGTGAATGCTGTTCGTATCCATTTTTTAGTAAATAGATGTATACCACCTTTCTTGTAGACTTCAATTTACAAAAAAATGAGAGTTTTTTAATTATTGATTTTGCTGAATCACAACAACAAAATATTCCTGCCTAGAACAGAAAGTTTAAAACATTTGGGAGAGTCTTGATTAGAATAAGAGTTGGGAGATGGAGAAGAAAAAACATTCACTAATGCCCAGCCTACGCTTCAATATACAGCGAGAAAAGGCTCCACCGAAGAATTATGGCAGAGAAAATTTCAAGACTACAGTACCTCCAGAGGTGGCCAAGCAGTTATTTTGGGGCTCGCATTGGGGCCTTCTTCAGCATTTTTAGTGAAATATGGGCCCCAGCTCGGATGCAGCTTGGCATACCTTCACTTGTCTCTGTAAATTGTAAATTATTTCTATTGCACTTGATGGATTGCATTCCCTGAGAAATATCCGCAGAAATTTTCCCCACATGTGTGTACACCTTAGCGATATCTGTGTTACATCTAGCATTGTCATATCCTTCACGGCTTGAAATCGTTGCAAAGTAATTTTAGAAGCATTTTTTCTTAGTCATTTATTTTGTGTCCATCTGGACTGTATAGATATGTGTGCATGAGTAGATTCTCAAGAGTCATATTTTGCTGTGAAATCCCAAACTATTTACCCAACATTGTAGAGAGAATTTATACATACGTCATGAGGTTGAATGTAAAGGAGATGTGTCCTCTTTCCAGTTGTAATGAAATATGTTTCATACCATTTAATATAAAAGATTTTTAGAATCCTTTATTTTGATTCACATTAATTTTAGGACTCAAAGTTCTTGTCTGCAAAAAACACACACCAGGGGTCGATAGCTCGAAAGGGCCGTAGCTATCCTCTTCATGCTAAGGCATCTTAAGTTCTTGCGCCACCCTCTTAACATAGTCGTACGAGGATGGCGCAAGAAGTGATCAAGACGTCTTAGCATGAAGAGGATAGCTAAGACCATTTCTAGCAATAAGCCCCAGGTCGTTAATTAGTGATGTGAACATAGGCATGATATGTTTTACAGATGTCCTTCCAATAAGAAAATGGTTATGAGCATCAATTCAATGTTATTTTGCGTTATTATTGGGTTGAAATTAGAAGGGGAAAAGGGGGATGTGTCTTTACATATCATCATGTTTTGCAGCGCCATTTTCAAATATTCTAGGTGCAATAGAAAGTTACATATGTGCCACATATTTCAAACCCTACATGGACATTTTGGAATGATAGTCCTATAGCAGAGGTATCGTTGCCTCAAAATACACATTGAAACATGCTTTTACCAATTCTACCTGAAGTTTCCGTCTATACACGCTGGTCATATTTGTCCAGTGCCAGTGTGTAATTGATCTTTTCCTGCCCATGCCGACTCCCTCTCTTGGCTTCAAAAATTCTTTCATATCTCCGCTCAAAGTATATATATCTGGAAAAAAAGAAAGAGAGGGTAGAGACAAAATTATTATTGAAAAAGGAAATGATAATGTGGTCACACAGTGACTCACATGAAGGTGAAAATCAGAGATTTTTTTGTTCGCCTTACTTTTTATTTTATTTGCCAATGCCGCGTTGCCCGAGTTAAAAGCACGTCCGGAGATAAGATCGACAGAGATTCGCTATATATCTTTCTCTCTTATGTATATTCATACCCTTGTCATTCTTCATATAGTGCTTGTGCATGTAGAATATACCTGACCATGATTCATCGCACTATGCTGTTTGTAATTTCCCAGTCGTTGAAATATTTCCACTTTTATATATGGCATAGATGCTGATGTTAGTTTCATCTGTTTTAAAAATAGGAATCATACTTGAAATGTGGTAATATCGTTGAAAAAAAAAATGAAAATGTCATTAGGAAAAGTTTTTATCAATGTTATTCTCTATTTCTATTCTTGGATTGTCTCTTTTTTCTCTTTTTGTCAATGCTGTTCCATATTATCTTTTGAAAATGAAATCTAGATTTGACTATAGATTTTTCTGTATTTGACTTTATCCTGCATTACACGCCCTCCTAAAAATATGATCCAATTCAATAAGTGAAGGAAATTTGCAGCATGGGCATGAAGGAACATGATAATTTTGTAGCATAGTTTTTAAGCAATGAACTTTTCTACACCTTTTAGCTTAAATATTTAGTATTGAATGATAAATGCCATGAAATCCACTTTTAGTTAGTTTATAACACATTTCAAGTTTGCTTGGTTTTCAAATGGCGAAGAGAGGACAAAAATAGCTTTCAAAATTATAATATGAGATTTCATAAAATTATTGAGAAAAAGACAACTCATGCAGCAGAGAATCATTAATCTTGATACAAAGATATCCTCCCCGATTCTGAATGTTTTTGACATGAAAAGGAAGCTGCAGAGAAACAAGACAAAGAATCCAAATGAATACATATGTACTTTAGTCACGTTAGAAACTCAACAAAATGGAGAAAAAAAAGAGAGAAGAAAATAGCTTGAACAAATTAATGGGCTTCCTATCTCCCGAGTTATAAATCCAGCCCAGTTTCTGTATGAATCATAATGTATGCATTTCCTTAGTTTATATCTCAATCTATTAGGAGGTAGAAGAATAGTTCAACATTTGGTTAATCCCCAAAAGGCTGCCTCGTATTTCACTTTCCCCTCGTTCAAAAGTTGTCTTTGAAATTTTGCTGAGTTCTCAAAGCAAGCAGATTTTCTTGTCTTGGAGGTTTTGCATGAAACTGCCATTTTTAAGATATGGCAACTTTCTAGAATTGTTTTACTTGTTCTAGACTCGAACCTGCCTTAATATGATCTGTTATCTGTTAATGCCAAAATGGAATTACATGTAGGTCTTTTCACATCTACCAAATTGTTCTTTGGAAGAAAGACCTTCATTAAATGAAATTTTGAATAGATACAGAATGTTGTTTTATTACAGTCGATTGCAATAGTGGGGAATTGTGAAACTTAGTGATTTGAATGTATGCAATTTAGACCTGGGTCATTGACCTCTGGGTTTGCCCAAGCCTGTTGAACCTACATGTACATGCCCATCTATTGTACAAGCTTGCATTTTTTGTGTCCGACTGTTTTAATACAGTGGCAAGTTGGCAACTCCATTTGTACAATATGATTTCTTGCACATAAAGTTATGCCTCCCTGCCTATATGACCTGTACATTTGGAATTTACATGCGCTGAAATGCATTGATTAAAGCCTCCCTTTTGATGGGAAATATACTTTATTTCCTTCCTAATGCGATTGCAGGAAAGATAAATTATCATTTTGTCTTGATGCCCATATCGCATGTGACTTTACAGTTTGTGCATGCATTAATGAACAGGTGCAATTTGACTTATTTTGCATGCTTTTGAAGGTCTGTTAGGTCAATAATTCTAGAGTAGATTAATCGAGAGTAAGAAATTAAAAAAAAATCAGAAAATGGCAAAATGATTGACTGAATATAACTTGTTGACCACCCAAATCAACATATATTCTGCTAATTTTTGTGAATTCAACTTATGTTATCATTTGACACTCTATTAATTGTAATCAGGAACTCAAATAATGGACAGATTTCTATGCTTTGTGATTATAAAATTAAGCATAATTTCTTGTCTACAAAAATACAAATTCATAATTCATTTCAGAATAAGAAATATGAACCAAACTTATTGTAGCTTAAAACTAAAGGTATAAGTAAGGCTAGTCTAGAAGAATATTCTGACAAACCATGAGTACACGACTTATTATATCTGTAGACATTAGGTTACTTGTTCTTATCATTACTAATGATGCAATATTCCCCCTTTTCCTTCTCTAAATATCAAAAAGCAAGAGACAATAGACAGAATATGACAATGATTTATGGAGGGGATAGGAATAGAAGCAACATAAGGGTCTGGTTCCTCTGCATCCTGCAAAGAAATGTTAGATGAGGTTGGAAATTTTGATTTATCATTCCAGTTTTTAGCATGAGATCAGGAAGATAATTGGTAACAGAACTGGTCATCAAAAATCAATGCTGCTGATCTGAGTTATAGGTTGGAGCATGGAATGAATTTGGAAGAAAGGAGGAGTGACATTTCATTTTATTTGTGGTTCAATAAATCAGCTGTGCATTACATTATTGAAAATGGAATTCACAAGATGTTGAAGCTATACAGTTAACCTTATAAAATGTCAGTATAGAAATATAGAAGGCATAACCATGTAGGTTTTACAAGAGCCTGTGTAACTTGTTAAAATGTGTGCAACTGAATATGGTTTTAGGATGTGCTTTGTTCATACTCTAAAATCTAATGGTCATGTTTGATCACACCATGTGATTCAAATATCTGCAAATAATATCTGCACATTACATGTAGCTATGTCTACTATTTTTTTTTAAATATAAAGTGAACAAGTTCATTTTGAAGGCATTAATCTCGTTCAAAATGGTCAACAAGCTTTTTACATTTCTGGTCACATTTGATAAGTTTATTACAACACTGACAAATGACATTTAGATCTTCCCTCCAGCAAAATCCTCAATCGTACATTTGATTACATATCTGAAGTGTTGCACTATCATTCTTTTAGCATCCAAAGGTAGTGCAATCTTTCAGTTTTTTGTTAGATTTTCTCACATAGAACTTTCTTTTCTTTTACTTGGCACTGTAGTATGTGTGATATGCACATGTAGTATCGAATATTGGGAATGAACGTCTAATATGAAGAAACCTTTTCATTTATCTACATCTTATCACTGTAGTATTCTACAATGTCTTTATTTTGCAGCAAGTCTACTCTAGAATATCATTTTACGTTTCCTATTCTTTAGTTGTATATTTCTATTTCATTCTATGCATGTGTGTATTATTTTATGTCTTGTTCAAGTTTTTAGAAAATTCAAACTTTTGTGTCAAATGTGTATGTGATTGCAAAATTAATTTATTACAAAATTGTAACCTTTCTTACCAGAAAATAATGGTAACCTTGTGATTGTAATTGTTGATCAGGAATCATTGTTTACATGTTATTGGGTGAAGTATTGAGAATCAATGGAAAATCATGAGGAGAAAGAAAGAGCAATAAGGAAGAAAGAGCGAATGAGGAAAGTAAATGGTTTAACAGAGAGAAAGAGAGAGAGAAAGAAAGTGAGAGTCAGAAAGGAAGAGAGAGAAAAAGGTATTGAGGAAAAAGTAGAGTGGAAGAAAGAAAGAACATGTGGCCATATATTTCTTGAAAATGCAGGAGATAGAAAACTGCTGGAATCTGGTGAAAATACCAATCAATCTAAACCTTCTTTTAATTTTCTGACTTCCAGGTGGTGCCAAGACCGGAAGGGGGCGTGGCCGAGGCAGAGGAAGGGGCAGGGGAAGAGGGCGTGGCTCTTCCCTCCTTAGTCGAAGCAGCAGCAGTACCACCACCTCCTCCACCACCAGCACTCCCAGCACCAGGGGCAGGAGAGGCAGGCCCAGAAGGGTAGACTATGCACCCCAGTACCTCTTTGGGGATCCAGCTGCACTCATGATGGGCCTCAATGGGTCACCTGTCGCAGCTACTACCAGCCTTGGATCTTCATCTCCGCTCTCGCTCCTCGGAACCAAAGATGCGGTCTCTGTCATCAAGGAATCACCGGTAAGTCCATTTTAGATTATGCAGTTAATAGCTTGGATGCAAATTTGAATATAAGTGTGTGAGTGAATTTATATGCTCAAAGTATCTCAATTAAATTATCATAACCCATTTGCTACCTGTGTAGATGATACTGCAAAATATTTTAAGAATCCTTGATTCAAGTACATTTGCTATGGTAAAAATTGGAATATGTATTATGAGAGAGAACAAGAACAATGATAAAACATTTCATATTGAAATACTTTCAAAGACAAAATAACTATCAAATTCTTGTATTTCTCTGATCTTATACAGACCATTAAAACAACAGCAACAACAACAATAAAAAAAAAATAGGGAGAAACCCAGAAATAAGTATAGGAGGAACTTACTCAATTCATTTCCTTTTGTCTCACAGAGCATGGTCCTGAAAACGCCTCCCTTGTCTCTCAGCCGGGAGAAGTCCACCCCATCACCTTCCTCCAAGCACAGCAATAGCCACAGAGATCGGAGCAGCGATAGAGCGGACAGGAGCCGATTGGGTGAAGATGGAGGCCTGAGCGACTCTGATGGGAGCTTATCGGACCTGGAGGCAGGGATCCTTAGCTCTGGGAGCCATCCTGATAGCAGTAGTGGAGGATCCATCTCGGATTCGGAGTCAGAGGATAAGGAGATGGCAGCAATAATGGAGGTAGGTTGGATGCCTTATAAGAGAGGGAGGTAAGGGCCTGGGAGGGGATGGTAGGGGAGGTAATTGTAAGGAAGAAGGGGTAGGGAAGCATTGTGTTGGGGTGCGTGGGGGGTGTTATGGGTTTGTGATGGATTGGGATGTGTAGCGAGGGGGAGGGTTGCTGAGAGTTGGGTGAGCTGTTTTTTGCTTGTTGACTTTCCTTGTATACTGCCATGCATTATTGATTTAAACCGATAGATTAGTTGTGGGAGAGATGGTGCTTCAGGTATTTAACTACTTTGTGAGCTGGAGTAAAATTATTACCACAATTCCTTTTTTAATAGCAAATTAGAGCATGTTTATAGTTTGTTTGATTAAAATTGATCAAGAAATGGCTTAATTATCGCAAAATAAAAAATGATGCTACGGTCGTTCTCCCCAGCACAACATGCTTCATGTACAAAATGAACGCAAACTCACACACCGCAGACAATACCACCAATCACTCCGCCCATTCCGGGCCGACGCTCCCCCGTGTGAAAGCCCTTAGCACACCGTAGGAATAATGGCTGATTGGCGTTTTCGACGTAAAATACACCAGAATACGTGAAACAATTTTTTCTGAGTTTCGTACACAGTTATATTTATGCATGTAAAGCAACTTGTGAATAAATCAGCTCGTTTCAAATCACTTCCTGCATCCCGACTATTACAAATCTCTACCTTTAAAGACCACATCTTTCAAAATGATTTTGAAAAAACTAAACTTTAGTTCATCTTTGCTTAACAACCTCCACGAATAATGATTTCCATATTATCTCTTCATTATTTTTCCTCCAGACAAAGAAGCAGCTTGAGGCAAAGAAAAAGGCACTTCTTCAGCAACAAGAGCAGTTGAAGAAACAACAACACAAAGCACAAATCAAGAAACATAAGGTTGGTGCATTTATTCCATCCGTTTAATCTTTGCTGTATCATCTAAGCAATTACTTTCTTGTATAGTCTAAGCAATTAGTTTTGTTTTACAAAATGATCAGTTATATAATTCAGTTAATTTTCTATGTAACATTTTTGATCATCCAAAACTCTGGTCACATTGCTATAGAATAATATATTTTTTCTTGACAGTACACTTTAAAAAAAAAAGCTTAAGTAAACACATGAAATTTTTTGTCATCATACAAAAGGAACATACAAATGATATCAATTGACATAATTCCCAATTATTATGTCTCATATTGCCCTCTTCTTTGAAAATTAAAAATTTCTGTAATACTCATAACACGTCTTGTCATGCATCAGTTGAAAAATTATCAGATATAGACGAAAAAGGCCCACTTAATTTTCATGATAGTGTGTGGATCCCTTCAAAATATTTTTCGATGCCATGTTTACACAAGTGCATCCATATGGTATGTTCGAGTCATTAGTTCCCTTTTTTGTTTGTCTATTGTTATGCAAACCTGACCTATAACCTGAATAATTTGCCACTTTTGCAATATGTTCAATATGATCATATAACTAAGACTTCCTGTTTTGACTCTGTGTGAATATAATTGGCAGGGGAAATCATTAAAAATTGAGTAATGAGGCAGTATTTTTTAACGAAAAGTCACCAAACCACAGAATAGTAAGCATAAACATATTCATTCTCCACCGATTTTATAGCAAAACTGCACCTATTCAACTGAAAGTAAATGATTTTATCAACAATAGGGAAACTCATTAGACTGTTATATGAAAATAGATAATAATCTATATTTCAGATCAATCTTTCATAAATAACAGCTCATGAAACATTCAACTGTGTTGAGACACTTATATTTGATGGCATTTTACTCTTGAAATGTTGATTTCTTGTGAAATACTGATAATTGATTAAGATTAAAATGGTCTTGAAAATGCATTATATTATTACTCTACCATCCCTTTTCATTGGACCATTTTGGGGAACTTCACCATCTGAAGAAACAATTTTCAATACATGATTACAGAAAGCTCTTCATTTGCAAATATAAAATTGCTATGATTGATAGCAAAGATTTTAAACGATCCAAAAAATATCTGTCATAGTTTTCCGGTCATATTCCGATCCGATAACAGGTGTAGATGTGCTTGGAAAAATCAAACTAAATGTTTGCTCATGAAAAGGATAACAAACACGGTTCCTATCTCGCTATAGCTTTAGTATTTGGGGCTAAGGGATGAAAATTAATTAGGAAGTATGAATGAATCATGGCAGTGGTTAAAACGAATCACAAGACTGTAATTTACTCGGAAAGAGAGAATGGTTTTAGTTGAAAAAGATACAAGCCAGGTATTCCCAGTCCTAACCATGCAGTAATGTTTGGCACAAAGAGGGTTGGGAAATCAAGCTTAAATATAAAGGGAGAAATACAATCCTGATGCACAAGTTTGCTTTACTTATTGAATTAGTGTATCCCTTCCATAGCAAAATGCTGGATTTTTATGATAAAAGTTGAGTGAGCTTTCTTTCGTTTTTGATGAAAACAGATATATGAACCTTACGTTTCTGTAAACAGTCTTCTTATAGGCATTTTCTTCAAATCAGCTTAGGGGAGGATTCATACAGTTTGACATGTTGAATTTTATGCCCAATAGTCTACCCAAACTGGTTTTTAAAAAATCTAAAAAGAAGTCCCAAAATGGATATCCATGATGTAACATGTAGGTCTATAGCTTGATGTGCCGAGAAATAATTGGGCTTGAGAAATGGCCCCTAACATTGAGTCACATAAAATCTGTTATGTAGCTTTGTGAATCCATCCATATAGCCCAGTGGGAATATATGGTATGGTGTGATAATGCTGTATATTTCACTTTTCCATCTTTGATGTATTGCACCAGAAAAGTAGATGTTAAATACCTGATGTTTCAAAGCGCGATCATGTTGCATTCTGTAAGAGCAAAGGTCATGAACCTGCTGAGCATGATCTCAATCTATAATTTGTTGAATATAAAGCAGGTATTGTGTCCCATCTATAGAAACTATGACAACATTATCTTCACACTACCTTAATATTCATAGACTGTCAATATTTCTCAATATTTTTTCTGTCATCTATGTGGAGGGCCTATTTAATTGTTTCATTATTGTTGATAAGATCTATGAATATTTGTTCGTTAATAGTATTCATGTATTCTGTACTTGTTTTTGTTCTTCTGAACTAAAATTTCAAAGACATCATTTGCTTCCATTATAAGATTTTGGTGGGATTAGCAAAAGAATTGAACTTTTATTAGCTACATTTCTTTTTTCTTTTTTCTTTTTTTACCAATATTTCATTTTTTATGTTTTTAATGTCAATCCAAATATCTCTATACTTGTAAAGCTCTATGAAATTATCAGGGGCTAAAACCAAGGGGAGTTATCCTAATTCACGAGATCCTCCATAAGACTGCTCAATCTGCTTCAATAAACAAAAATCTTCATCGGCTTTGTTTGTTCGTTTGTTTGTTTGTTGTAGTTTTAATGATACTTAATTGAAGACAAGTCTGATTCGTCTGAGGGGTGCTACAAACTAAACATCAAATAATTTTGCTATCCTATAATAATGGGCCTCGTGGGAAATATTTGTTGTTGTATCATCGTAGCCATCTGTAATTCCCAGTTTATTTCAGTTTATGGTCACTCTTTTAGATTAGCCAATTAAATTTGATATCTAACCCCGTCTAACCCCCTGTCAGGATGGAGAAGAGGGAAGTGATTCTGAAACATCAGAGGTGATTTTGTTGTTTGTGTTTTGTGAAAGTATCGCCAATAGAAGCAAGATGTAGAGAACAGAATAATGCTCTGTGTTTTTGTGCATGAAAGTTTGTGAAAATCGTTTGATGACTTGTGTGTATTTGTCTTGTTCTGTATATGTTGTAGATTTAGAAGCACAAATTTTACATATTTGTTATGCTTATTATTTTTTTTATTCATGTGATTATTTTTTTACTCATTGAGACATACATATCTCTTTTTTTTCATGGGGGTAGGGGGGGGGCTGTATGCCAAAATATTGAAGTTCAGAAATATGACTTTAATACAAAGAGAAAATAATTCCAATATTAACTTTTGAAAGGAATTAAATACTGGGATTAAACGCAATGGAATATTTCAGTGTTTAGTTTGCTTCAAGTCTCAATTTGATCCATGATACAAATTAGATGATTCACAAGATCCTGAAAATGTTTTATTCCTAATCACAAAAGTACACATGTGTTTTAAAAGAATTACACACCAACAAGGAAAAATACATAAGATTGCATATAATTGCAACATTCGATTAAATTTCAAGGGGAACAGCTTTCTCTTGCTCTCTCCCTTTTTTACAACCATCATAAAATCTACCAGCTTTAGATGTTCAATTTATATCAATGTTGTATTTATGTAAACACAGGGATTTGTAGAGACCTATTACCATGGCAATGACATCGCTTTACGTCTATTAATCACGACTGAACTAGCATTACTTTGCAATATTCATAATGGTGAAATGCTATCCTTCATTACAAGTGATATTTCTCTAAAGCCCTATCCTACTCCGGCTTGTCGATAAAACACAGAGTTTTCCAGAGAACGTTGGAAGCTCATACATTGAGATTGCTTCGAGGCGATTCTCATCAAAAGAAAATTGGAAAATGAAAGTGATGCTTGATATCACATTACATATAGTCATTAAATGAAGAATGAATGCCCAAATGCACCTTAGAGAATCGATCCTTAGTCTTCATTTCATTACTTTTCTCTCTGGGAATTGCATATTCTCAGCCTACTATTAGGGTAAAAGTAGTTGATTCCCTTTGTTAACGCTACCTCATTAATACCACAGTTATGCCCCAAATTCAATTTACATAACGCAAGCTATTTCTCTGGGCGGGGCAGATTAATAAACAATTGTGCAAATCAATTGCGCTACATACCTAAACATAATAAGTTGCATTGCAAAATGTATATATTGAAGTTGCAATATATGTAACTTAATAATATAGCAATTTGTGTGTGTGTATGGCTGACAAAAAAAATGACTATGTACTTTGTAAGTTTGATTGTGCTGAGCTCGTTGCTTTGATAGGGGAATTGAGATTCGTTCCGTTTACTCAACCCTCCATGTTTTTATGTTACAATGCAAATTGCGATGCCCTTGAGCTCCGTTCGGATACTATGATAAATGCATGAGCAATGCTTTTCTTGTCTAACCGTTTATTGCATGCTTCTTGTTTGTCTGATTATATACTGACTTGCAGTATTGCTATGTTCTGCAATGATGTTATATCACCGTCGTACACTGCACTATGCAAGTTGTCTGTACTTGAATAAGATTAGGCATGATCTTTCTGCCCTGTCGATGACGTCGTCGTAGCAGGCCGTCTTGTTACTTGTTTCTTCATAAATTCTGTGAAGTACTCTGTCTGGGTTATTATTTGCCAGCGTTGAAAGAAAGAGAAAAGTGAATTCATACCTACATTATGATTTTTGTTCATATTTATTCTACTGGCTCTTCAAAATACCGTGTTGTATTGGTTTGGAATATTACATGACAATTACAGGGACAATAGTTCCCCTATGTTCAAGACAGTTTCGAACATAATCATTTTCTAAATCTAACATAAAGTATGCATTCAAAATTTCTTCATATGTGAGCTATTTTTTATCAGAGGGAGAGGGAATGGTGTGATACCAAACATTCTTGAGTAATTATTTTACAGTAAATACCACAAAAGTTGGTTATTCATTTTCAGATTAATTATGTTTTGCCTGACTTGTAATTGTAATTGTGTTTTTATAATTGTAAACTTTGCCATTATGGTTGTCCTGGCTGCGATGAAAGTATATTAAATATGGAATGAATGAATGAAAAATTTATAGAATACAAGAGGTTGATAAAATGTCAAATTAATTCTTTGTTCTGCCACATAACATTAACTTAGCCGTTTCCTACTGTATAATCACAAAAAAATTGTGTTACTTATTTGATGTGTTGTAAAATTGTAGCCTATTCAATATGAGTATGTTGAAACAAAATAAAAGAACTGAAACTCGCAAAATTCTATTTTCCAGGGTAGAATTATAAACCAGATTAGGAAATCCTGTTAGTATCATGAATTGTTTTGATAACAAAAGTTATGTAGCCTATAGCAATTGATCTCTAGATAATCAAATTCAAGCGTGATCTGACCTATTTTACCCACTTTTTCCTATAAAAGTTTATCACACTTCAGAGTAAATCTTTCAACCAGTTCTGTTCATTAGGATATAATGCATGGAGTTTCTGAAATAGTAACCGTAATATTCCTTATTTAATCAAATAAAAAAGTCATGGTCTTTGATTAATAAACGATAAAAAAAATACCCGGTAAACGAATTTCTATTTCTACATAGTCAAATTTTCACTTCCTATCTTTAACTATTGTTGGTATTAAGTCTGTTCTATTATTCAAATAGCTTTTTATTACGGACATTATGAGAAGGAATTATGCAACAAGTTTATTTCTTATATACATTACACCATCCCTTTCCATATTGTGTGTTCATTTGAAAGGTGTTACTGAACATATTAGGACTGTACATGTATTTTAAATGTTTACATTCAGTTATGTTGTAGTAAGAACAGAACGTCTTTAGTATCATGTATTTGCCATGTTGGAAGACACGTTATAAGCCCATCTGTGTCGGCCTGTGTCAATTCATTTTTTCATTGTCTTGTGCATGGTCTCTCATTGCAATTGTCCTCAGAATGGCTGACTCTTATGTTACATGAACCATCAGTGTGTTTGTGAAGTTCCCTTTATCTCAACGAATCAAGGATATACCAAAGATTAAAATCATTTTAACATTGACTTTAAAGCAATATTTTTATCCAGTCGATACGAATTTCGATACAATTTCAATGATTGTCATTTGAAGTTATATACATTTGTCTACAGATCTGATAAGTGATAAGGCATATTTGATATGCAAAATGCTTATCAATTAGAAATTTATCATATGTAGGCTAAGTACTCTAACAAATATGCTGCCTTGAAATGTTAACAGCACAATATATTTTGTAACAACATAAAGACCCCATGATATATGGGGAGATATAGGATGTAGTAGATTTAATTTGATTACTGTCAACCAAAGGTCTGAATAGATAGATAAATATGTTCATTTTATCATTGTATGCAAATGGAGATAAAGACAGTTTTACTTCTTTGTGTATTTTATAACTTCCCCAGTATTCATGTTGAAGCCAAAATGCATTTCCTCCATGCATGGACGACTGATTGAATTAGACAGATATGTATATAATGTTTATGTGTTGAATGAACCAATAGATACACTGTATTGACTTAATATATGTATTGTGTAGAGAGAAAACAGTGACTTGTAATTTGTATTTTAGGTATATAGATGTAAAGAGATTGTGTTAGATTGGGTATCCATGGTTTTGCATGGTTGTGTGAAAAGAGAATGGTCGCATAGAAGTGACAAAGCTATTTAGAGCCCCCCCCCCCTAATATGATTATCTGCCCCTCTTTGAAAAAAAATATGACCACAGTAATGAGGTATTACCCATATTCTTTCTTCCCCTTTTCTCACTGTTCTTTTCTCTAGTGATGTATTTTCTGAAATATTTTCTATTCAAATTCCATTCTGTCTTGCCCTAAATCTATTGTTTTAAAAAATAGACTCACATTCTCTTTAACAAAAACATGCTGTCATATTTCTCAAAAGAAACACTATTCCCACACTCTACGAATGTTTTATCAGCTTCATATACTTCTATTGAATAACTTATGTTCTTGACAATAGAGTCATCTTTAAATCAAGAAAATAGGTTAATAATAAATTGCACAAATGAGATTTACCTCCATGATATGAAAAGGATTAAAGATTTAAACCTCCAAACTCAGAAAAAAATGATGAAGTTGCAATTTCTAACATTTTCACTTTGATCAGGAGCGAGCAATGAAAGAGCAGCAGGCCCGTGACCAGCAAGTTCACGAGGAGGAACAGCGTCGCCGAGTGTTGGCGCTCACTCAGCAGTTTGAACAGCAGATCAAGGCCCAACAGCAGCAACTCCGACTCCAGAAGAAGGCCCGGGCGGAGCGCCAGGCTGCCTTCCAGCGGGAGAAGGACTTACGCAGCACCGCCTCACAGGCTGCTGCTGCGGCGGCTGCTAGCGCAGCGGCGCGGATGGCAGCCCAGAAGGCGCAGACCTCTGGACCGAGTGATCTCCTAGACCAGCCACAGGACCTGAGTGTGAATAGCTCACGGAGGCATGACAAGACCGATGAGGATAGGAGTAAAGAGAGGAAAAAGCGGGTACGTGCCCTGCTGACTGCTTCCCATCCTTCTCTAGAGTAATCTGTTCAGTCTGGAAGTTGTGCAGCAGCTAACCCTGTTCTCATCTACTCTTTAAAAAATAATTTTCACTAGAAAGGTTAAATTTGAAAAAAATCTGTAGGAGTGTTGACATCAGCCCCTCTTTAAACCAGATTCCAACACCAGTTAAAATAAATTGTTCTTGGTGCTATCCAGTGTGTTACGTGTATATGCTTTAAGCATTTGATGAAAACATCCTGTGCATCTGCACAGATCGCTTCAAAGATTGTTTCAAAGATTGCTCGTGTCTATGATGAATACTTTCAACTGTTCAAGGAGGCAAAGCATTCTTGAACATAACTTGTGGGATGCTTTGTATAACTGGTCTAGGAAACCGCTCACAACCTCCAAGATCAGTTTCATCATTCTCATTAACTGTTAACTGGTCTCCAATAAACTGGTTTCTTTGAAACTACCCAGTAATTGAAAAAAAAGTAGTTGAGAACATGGTTGTTGTAGAATTTTAACTGAACCTCTTCATGCTGAATAATATCTTTTTCAATAAGAGGCCAGGGAACAGAGAGTATACCCTTTAATCACTCAACAGATAATCTCATTGTTCATAAGTTAATTTTTTCCAGTACAGAAAATTTATACAATAAATGTGTGTAAATTGGATGCGGACTTCAACATACACTCCAATCGGTATGTGATGTTGAACGCTTGATGGAACTAGTACATATTTTCATATTCTTTCAAAGCCATAAATTACACTTGCACCAAAATTAATTTCTTCCACGAACTTCGGGCGTGGTTTATTTCAATCACTAATGTGTTGCTTCAATTTAGCACGCTTATTGATGTATGTCTTGTTGTGGTTTTTACAAGTTCTTGCACCCTTTCTTTAATTGCAGCAATTTCAAGGTATTGGCATGTTTTGCGTAAATTCGAGGCAAAAACACTTGTGAAATTCTTTCACGAATCCACTTGCACGCATCCAGTGTACATGTATTTTTGAAACTGTAATATTGAAAGCTATTTTAGTGGCTTTGTGATTTTCTCTATATTTCTTTTACCAGCATAAAAGGATATAATGTTACTTTTTAACAGAATATACAGAAATCTGATGGTATTTTTTTTTAAATTTCATGAGAATTCAAGATAATGGTTTTCTCATAAAGCCATTAATTTGATTAGCCTAAAAAATGAATTAGATGGATCCTGGTAATTTCTATTCTTTATTTGTTACATAGGTTTGGGATATCTTTGTTCGCCAAAAAATATATATTGTTTGTCTATTTTCCAGGATTAATGGTTTGTGATATTTTTATATCAGTAATATTTCACTGTGAAAGTTCATCTGTATTGGTTGAAAATCCTGAGCATTTAACTCTTGCTCTCAACCCAACAAAATTTTCCTCAAAATATTATTGGTTTAATACATGGGAATGGTTTCTTCACAGCATGCAGCATGACAAGTTCTAAAATAGTTCATCCTATCCTTATCAATTGCAGAAGAAACTTGCAGCTATCATCAACAACCTTGCCCAATCCACCAGCCATTCCTCCTCCACCCCTCTCTCGGCCTTGGACGCGGTCGCCCACTCCAATGCAGCCACGCCTGGTTGCTATGCCAACGGGTTTGTGGACAGTGAGCAGGGCTCTCTAAGGGGGGATGGGAGCGATAGGGGGACGCCTCTGTCATTCGCAAACGGCATGGATGATGGGGAATACAGAGGTAGGTAGAAGGAAGTTTCGGCGTTTCCTAAAAATACGAGCATCTGATTTGGATATTTTCTGCAAAATTTCATCTGTCAGATTTAAAGAGAAAAGAATCATTGATTTGACATTGATAATTCAGAAGTAGATTTGCAAATCGGGATGAAAATACAGATCATTGCACAAAGCAGTCATAGCAACAAGCATTTTGAAGTCAGTGCCAGACATTCCACCCACTTTTTGATAGTATGTCAGGGCATTTCCATGTCCATATAGAATTTCTGAGTTAATATACTGGTTCGTTTTGCTGAAATTGCATAAAACCTAAATATACAGATGCTCAATAACAGATTTTCATATGAGAGTCGTAAATTATATTTTATAATTATTTATTTTCTAGCAATCATGAATTACTGAAGCACATTTTATGGAATGGTTCTCAGTTTTCACAGCTTTCTTTAGATCTAATTTTTGTATATTCAGAAAAGATCATATATCTGCATGCTGAGTTCAGGGTAAATGAAAATGTACAAAAAGATATTAATTATACCTCCAACATTACACACTCTTCTATTGCCCTGGCAGCGAATCTGATAATCAATCAATTCTTTCAAAGCATCCAAATTTATGGTTGGATTTCCTCAAATTTCTTTTTGAACTTTGCTTTCCATTATTTATGTGATCATTTGTTTTGTTTGCCTTCCTAGCTCAATAAGAAGAAATATTTTAAGTGTTTCCAAATTATTTTTGTGACAATCTGTTTTGTTTGCGTCTTTAGCTGAATAAGAAGAAAAATTTTAGTGGTCCTGTCGCAGCCATGAAAAGGCGCTTGTGGTCGTGGACTTGCTCACCACCATTTGTGTTGTGGAGGATGGTGAATGAAGTCAATCAAATTAGACTCGCCATCTGCGCTGTGCAAAATATGACTCTGTGGCGCATGCTATCTGGCCCGGCAAATTTTTCTTCTGTTCTTCTGAGTGCCTCTTGTGTCTGGGACAGGGCCACTATATGGTAAAGTGTAAGTCTTTTGCTTGTAAATTTTGCAATTATACAAATTTTAATGACAATTAGACACTAAATTTTGACCTGGCCACATTCTTTAAAGCACCTACCAAGAGTTGATTGATATTCAAACACAGATTTTACCACTTTTGCCCAAGCTGTTCTGTTTTACTCAAATTTGGCCTAGCTATGTCTGCATTCAGTGATCTGGATTCAAGTAAAAGTAGCAAAAGTCAATGAATTACAGAAGGACCATGAGACCCAACTTCTTCAACCATTTTTGCGACTTACTGCCACTGTACACCATCGTCTACACCTATCAGGGCGACATCGAAATGATTTTGCTGTACATTTTTCCTACTTCGTTTCACTTTTTACTCCCATTAGGTTCATCTGTGTCTGCTAATAGCGATCTGGATGAAGACAGAGACTGTAACAGTAGCAATGTCGACAGCGAGTCAATGACCGTGGAATCTGGAAGCAGTACACCTGTACCCATCAGGATGACCTTGAAGCGACCTTCGGACATGGTGCCACTCTTAACTCAAATGCGTAAGTTGACTATTTTGGTTTTATCTAGAAGAGCAATATCAGTGATCATGAAAACATAGAAGGAAAGTATAATCAGTGATATGTTTTATCTTTTCAAAAGTTTTGTAGATGTTTGCCCTTTTCTATGTGTTTAAATCCCACCGTTGCCACCAGTTATCGCATAAATACTTTTCTAAGTAATAGTTCTTTGGAAAATAAGTGTGATAGTAATCAATTTTGCAAGAGAGTTTGTATCTTTCCAATTATTTCACTCAGAATCTTACATCTTACAATAGACTTAGAATAGAATAGCCAATTTTAAGTGAGTGCTTTAGAATAAGCTTGCCTTTAATACTATATTTGTGTCGTTAAACTATCTTGGGGTTTCTTTATACTAATCATTAGAGATATCATTTTGGGGGGTGGGAGAAAGGGCAGATTTTGTCCTTAGGTTTGTCATGGAATGTAGCTTTGTAATAGTGTATCTGAGTTGTATTTATGCACCAGGAAGAGCAAATACTTGAACATAATACATGAAAGGAAATATTACAATAAAAGGATCTTTTTATTACTCCACAACAGGATATTGGCTCAGTTAGATCTAGATTAATGAGACACTGTTATTACTTTTCATGTCAGATACATTGTATGTTATATTAGCATCATAAGAAGTAATCATACAAAGTGATTGTAAGAGAATGTTTCTTTTATAGCAGTTTGGAATATAACTGTTTAGCAAAAGAGGAAGGGCTGCTTTGAAAGAAGTATTAAAAAATGATGATTTAATATATTTTGTTGATTATGATGTCAGTAGGTTACAAATGATATGCAAAGTTTAATTACATCATTTCATGGTACAGAACCTTTAACTTTTAAACACAAGAACAAGACTTGAATCATTGAGACTAAAATTACAAGATCCATATTTGCCATCTTCCAATGAGGTTTACATATATATGTACCTGAATTTAATCATTCATGCATATTGTATCTGATTATATTTAAAATGCACAATTGTAGGAAATCTCTATCTCAGCATAAAGCCAGTTTCTATGGTAAAAAATTTGCTTCCTGTGTTCACATGCAGGATTCATGAAAATATCTCATTCATTCTTTCCGACTATTTTTATTGCAAATGTAAATGTTTATCTCTATATTTGAACATTATAGCAGCAATGAAGAGGAAGAGGCTCCGTGTTACCGATGAACGCGCCGTCAGATGGCCTCTCGCCAATGGATGGCGCCGGCAGACCATCATCAGGCAGCTTGGGCCCGGAGACCGCATCAAGGGTGACGTCATCTACTACGCTCCCTGCGGCAAGAAGCTCCGGACGTATCCGGAGGTCGTGAGGTACATCGAGAGGAGGGGCATCACCAACGTAGCAAGGGAACACTTCAGCTACAGTGCTAAGATGAGGATAGGAGAGTTCCTCAACCCAAAGCCAGATGGGGATGGGGTAAGAAGCAAATTTTCATAAAACTATATTGTGCCAAAATTATTTTCGCATCAATTGTTAGTTGTACATGTGTACAGAAAAGTTATATATTGTAATACTTATCATTCATTCATGTTATCTATCACATTGAATTTAATGGTCAACCCTTTCAAAGCTTTGGTTTTACTCTCATTTCCTTAAAGGGAAAGTGCTCACCTTTTTCTATTTTTGGCAGGCATAATCCATATTTTTCAGTCAGAGTCTTATTTGATTTTTTTTTAATAGAAAACAAAAGGAGGATCAAGATATTCTATCTCAGTGTAATGAAATATGAATTTATGCTATCTTTTTCTATTTGTCAATGAAGGGCATCATCTTTGAAAAGCTGTCCGAGGATGAGCTCTATGACCGCATGCACTATGGCCATCGTCGCAGCAAGGCAGCCCGCATGCAGCGACAAGCGGAGAAGAGGCGTATCGCTCAGGAGCTTGCCAGACGTGCCAACGAGGCCAAAGAGCGCAGACGTCTAGAACAGCAAGGTAAGATTTTCTTCAAAGTAATTCTGAGGTGCTGTTGCATGGAACAATCGAAAGTACAGATTCACAGAGATGCCAATTGAAATACTGTCCAAAGTGTCATTGGTGGCCATCCAACGGAAACAGAAAAAGGTGACCATTCAAGACAGGTGACGTGGATTGTGTTTCAGCTGTGCGTAGATCCACGCGCGACCATACGATCGACTGATGGCCCTTTCTTCAGCGCCAGGAGTTATCAGTGAGTGCAAGAAAGGTTCATCAGTTGTTCGAACAGTCTTGCGTAGATCTATTCACAGCTTTATGAAACACAACCCAGTACAGATAGGTTCTGCAGGACATAGTTTTATCTGGAAGGAAGAAATATAACTGTCTTCTATAAAACAGTTGGCTAAGACAAATCGCTTCCATTACAGGTTTGACTTAGTGTAGAATAGGAACCTCGATTTAGTAGGATGTATGGGAAATTTACCATACTGATGGTCATTTGCTTCATCCCCATGAAGTTGCTTTCAATATCTATCATGCAACAAATCGGCACTGACAATTTCTTAGCAATCCTAGGATTTTACTAAGTGGAAATTAATGTTTCTGACTGTTAAAATGATAAATGACAGATGTGTATAATTTGTTGTCACAGAAAAGCTCTCTGAAACACCCCTCAAGTTTGATCTACTTTGTTACATGGTGGCATTTTGTGGCAGTCTTTTATTTTTTGAATATATTAGACACCTTCTAAAGATTTATGCACATACCTCTTCATGATTTTTAAGCTACATTAATATTGCATTTTCGACCGAAATTAAGTTGTGTTGCTGAAATGCTCCCCTGAACTTTGCTTGAGTGTGCTTTTATCCTCACGCAAGCTCTCCCAGTGAACGTTGCCACAAGTTGTTTTTTTTCCTCAAACACAGTCTATTATTTGATGTGTATAAAATCATTTTTAGTCAGAAGTTTGACTTGTGTCTTGAGTTGGTGTAAAGTTTGCACTTGTAGCAGTTGGAAGATTTTTGTTGCCAAAGTGATAGAAATGTAGGCGGTTGTGAATCTCATGCAGGTGTTTTTCTCTGTGTAAAGGTTCTAAGTTATATTGATCGTATGTAACACTTTGATACCGCTGTCGCTTCGAATTGCTGGATTGAAGTAGCTTACGATAAAATGCTATTTTTATCCCTGTCTGATAGGTGATTAGCTTTTTACCTTTTGTAAACTTCAACTTTATACTTTATTTTAGATTTTCTCATTTTTTTTTACCAAGTGGTAAAAGCATTAAGTATAAACTATTTAAAACAAACAGACAAAATAAGACAGACAAACAAATGATGTATATTCAGTAATATAACTACTCANAATAGATACACTGTATTGACTTAATATATGTATTGTGTAGAGAGAAAACAGTGACTTGTAATTTGTATTTTAGGTATATAGATGTAAAGAGATTGGCCCGTATTCCGATAGCAAGGTTTAAGTTAACCCTGGTCTAAATCTAAATCTGGCCAAAAAGGCTAGAATCTCTAACCGTCAATGTTTAATTTACCAGCATATATGGTACTCATATTATTTAAAACTGTCTCTGAATGAAAACCTGAAAAGTTTTCTACATTATTAGAGCATGGGAAAAGATAGCATCCAACATACAAATCAAACATTGGAAGTAACATTTTGACAATTTTGGCCAACCATACTTAAACCACAGGTTTAGACCAGGGTTAACTTAAACCTCGCTATCGGAATACGGGCCATTGTGTTCGATTGGATTTCCATGTTTTTGCATGGTTGTGTGAAAAGAGAATGATTACATAGAAGTAACAAAGCCATTTAGAGCCCCCCATACATATATCTGCCTCCTCTTTTACAAAATATTATCACAGTAATAGAATATTACCCATGTATTTTAAGAGCCTAAGTGAGGATTATCCCTGAATACTGTTCTCTCCTTCTACCTCTCTCTCTTTCTCTTTCTTTACGTTTCTTCTCCTTCTTCCCCTTTTCTCTCACTGTACCTTTCTCTTGTGGATGTATTTTCTGAAAATTCTTTTTTGCAAATTACATACCGTCCTACCTTAAATTTACCTTCTTCAAGATTTGACTCATATTAAGCCTAACAATTATAACAGATACTGTAATGTTTGTCAGAAGAAATAATATTCCCTTGTTCTACTTATGTGTTATCATTTCTATCTACTTTTATGAACTTCTGGATAATAGAATAATCTTTAAAGAAAGTATGTAAACAATAAAATGCATAAATGGGATTTAGCTCCATGACAGGAAATAGATTAAGGAATTGTACCTCCAAACTCAGAAAAATTGATGAAGTTGCAATTTTCTAACATTTTCACTTTGATCAGGAGCGGGCAATGAAAGAGCAGCAGGCCCGTGACCAGCAGGTCCACGAGGAGGAACAGCGTCGCCGAGTGTTGGCGCTCACGCAGCAGTTTGAACAGCAGATCAAGGCCCAACAGCAGCAGCTCCGTCTCCAGAAGAAGGCCCGGGCAGAGCGCCAGGCCGCCTTCCAGCGGGAGAAGGACCTACGCAGCACCGCCTCGCAGGCTGCTGCTGCGGCGGCTGCTAGCGCGGCGGCGCGGATGGCAGCCCAGAAGGCGCAGACCTCTGGACCGAGTGATCTCCTAGACCAGCCACAGGACCTGAGTGTGAATAGCTCACGGAGGCATGACAAGACCGATGAGGATAGGAGTAAAGAGAGGAAAAAGAGGGTACGTGCCCTGCTGACTGCTTCCCATCCTTCTCTAGAGTAATCTGTTCAGTCTGGAAGTGGTGCAGCAGCTAAACCTGTTCTCATCTACTTTTTAAAAAATAATTTTCACTAGAAAGGTTAAATTTGAAAAAAATCTGTAGGAGTGTTGACATCAGCCCCTCTTTAAACCAGATTCCAACACCAGTTAAAATAAATTGTTCTTGGTGCTATCCAGTGTGTTACGTGTATATGCTTTAAGCATTTGATGAAAACATCCTGTGCATCTGCACAGATCGCTTCAAAGATTGTTTCAAAGATTGCTCGTGTCTATGATGAATACTTTCAACTGTTCAAGGAGGCAAAGCATTCTTGAACATAACTTGTGGGATGCTTTGTATAACTGGTCTAGGAAACCACTTTAGCCTCCAAGATCAGTTTCATCAATCTAGTGTTGACTGGTCTCCAATAAACTGGTTTCTTTGAAACTACCCAGTAATTGAAAAAAAAAGTAGTTGAGAACAGGGATTTTAACTGAACCTCTTCATGCTCAATAATATTTTTTTTTTTTCAATAAGAGGCCAGGGAACGAAGAGTATACATTTTAATCACTCGACAGATAATCTCATTGTTCATAAGTTAATTTTTTCCAGTACAGAAAATTTATACAATAAATGTGTGTAAATTGGATGCGGACTTCAACATACACTCCAATAGGTATGTGATGTTGAGAGCTTGATGGACATATTTTCATATTCTTTCAAAGCCATAAATTACACTTGCACCAAAATTAATTTCTTCCACGAACTTCGGGCGTGGTTTATTTCAATCACTAATGTGTTGCTTCAATTTAGCACGCTTATTGATGTATGTCTTGTTGTGGTTTTACAAGTTCTTGCACCCTTTCTTTAATTGCAGCAATTTCAAGGTATTGGCATGTTTTGCGTGAATTCGAGGCAAAAACACTTGTGAAATTCTTTCACGAATCCACTTGCACGCATCCAGTGTACATGTATTTTTGAAACTGTAATATTGAAAGCTATTTTAGTGGCTTTGTGATTTTCTCTATATTTCTTTTACCAGCATAAAAGGATATAATGTTACTTTTTAACAGAATATACAGAAATCTGATGGTATTTTTTTTTAAATTTCATGAGAATTCAAGATAATGGTTTTCTCATAAAGCCATTAATTTGATTAGCCTAAAAAATGAATTAGATGGATCCTGGTAATTTCTATTCTTTATTTGTTACATAGGTTTGGGATATCTTTGTTCGCCAAAAAATATATATTGTTTGTCTATTTTCCAGGATTAATGGTTTGTGATATTTTTATATCAGTAATATTTCACTGTGAAAGTTCATCTGTATTGGTTGAAAATCCTGAGCATTTAACTCTTGCTCTCAACCCAACAAAATTTTCCTCAAAATATTATTGGTTTAATACATGGGAATGGTTTCTTCACAGCATGCAGCATGACAAGTTCTAAAATAGTTCATCCTATCCTTATCAATTGCAGAAGAAACTTGCAGCTATCATCAACAACCTTGCCCAATCCACCAGCCATTCATCCTCCACCCCTCTCTCGGCCTTGGACGCGGTCGCCCACGCCAATGCAGCCACGCCCGGTTGCTATGCCAACGGGTTTGTGGACAGTGAGCAGGGCTCTCTGAGGGGGGATGGGAGCGATAGGGGGACGCCTCTGTCATTCGCAAACGGCATGGATGATGGGGAATACAGAGGTAGGTAGAAGGAAGTTTCGGCGTTTCCTAAAAATACGAGCATCTGATTTGGATATTTTCTGCAAAATTTCATCTGTCAGATTTAAAGAGAAAAGAATCATTGATTTGACATTGATAATTCAGAAGTAGATTTGCAAATCGGGATGAAAATACAGATCATTGCACAAAGCAGTCATAGCAACAAGCATTTTGAAGTCAGTGCCAGACATTCCACCCACTTTTTGATAGTATGTCAGGGCATTTCCATGTCCATATAGAATTTCTGAGTTAATATACTGGTTCGTTTTGCTGAAATTGCATAAAACCTAAATATACAGATGCTCAATAACAGATTTTCATATGAGAGTCGTAAATTATATTTTATAATTATTTATTTTCTAGCAATCATGAATTACTGAAGCACATTTTATGGAATGGTTCTCAGTTTTCACAGCTTTCTTTAGATCTAATTTTTGTATATTCAGAAAAGATCATATATCTGCATGCTGAGTTCAGGGTAAATGAAAATGTACAAAAAGATATTAATTATACCTCCAACATTACACACTCTTCTATTGCCCTGGCAGCGAATCTGATAATCAATCAATTCTTTCAAAGCATCCAAATTTATGGTTGGATTTCCTCAAATTTCTTTTTGAACTTTGCTTTCCATTATTTATGTGATCATTTGTTTTGTTTGCCTTCCTAGCTCAATAAGAAGAAATATTTTAAGTGTTTCCAAATTATTTTTGTGACAATCTGTTTTGTTTGCGTCTTTAGCTGAATAAGAAGAAAAATTTTAGTGGTCCTGTCGCAGCCATGAAAAGGCGCTTGTGGTCGTGGACTTGCTCACCACCATTTGTGTTGTGGAGGATGGTGAATGAAGTCAATCAAATTAGACTCGCCATCTGCGCTGTGCAAAATATGACTCTGTGGCGCATGCTATCTGGCCCGGCAAATTTTTCTTCTGTTCTTCTGAGTGCCTCTTGTGTCTGGGACAGGGCCACTATATGGTAAAGTGTAAGTCTTTTGCTTGTAAATTTTGCAATTATACAAATTTTAATGACAATTAGACACTAAATTTTGACCTGGCCACATTCTTTAAAGCACCTACCAAGAGTTGATTGATATTCAAACACAGATTTTACCACTTTTGCCCAAGCTGTTCTGTTTTACTCAAATTTGGCCTAGCTATGTCTGCATTCAGTGATCTGGATTCAAGTAAAAGTAGCAAAAGTCAATGAATTACAGAAGGACCATGAGACCCAACTTCTTCAACCATTTTTGCGACTTACTGCCACTGTACACCATCGTCTACACCTATCAGGGCGACATCGAAATGATTTTGCTGTACATTTTTCCTACTTCGTTTCACTTTTTACTCCCATTAGGTTCATCTGTGTCTGCTAATAGCGATCTGGATGAAGACAGAGACTGTAACAGTAGCAATGTCGACAGCGAGTCAATGACCGTGGACTCTGGAAGCAGTACACCTGTACCCATCAGGATGACCTTGAAGCGACCTTCGGACATGGTGCCACTCTTCACTCAAATGCGTAAGTTGACTATTTTGGTTTTATCTTGAAGAGAAATCATGCTTTTCCCAAAGAATTATTGATTAGAAATGCATTTATCAGACGACTGGTGGCAGCGGTGGGATTCAAGCCCCTACATTTCAGACAGTGACAAAATAATAAGTTATATTCTGTGAATCAAATGGGCAGGATCCTTCACAAATCACTACAAAACTTGTAAAAATATCAAGCAGGTCACTGCTTATTCTTTACTTCCATGTTTTCATAATCACTGATATTATAACCAAATTTGCAAGGGAACCCATATCCTTCCAATCATTTCACTCAAAATCTTACAGATTTTTTTTAACTAGCTGTTTAACAAGGGTGTATTTCACAGACTATTCTTTTCTCTTTTTATTTTTGAGGGGGATAGATTTTGCTGGGTTTGTATGTGATATAGCTTTGTAGGAGTGTGGAAATATACGTCTCCAGTTGTATTTTGCACCAGGAAGAGCAAATACTTGTACATAATACATGAAAGGAAATATTACAATAAAAGGATCTTTTTATTACTCCACAACAGGATATTGGCTCAGTTAGATCTAGATTTATAAGACACTGTTATTACTTTTCATGTCAGATACATTGTATGTTATATTAGCATCATAAGAAGTAATCATACAAAGTGATTGTAAGAGAATGTTTCTTTTATAGCAGTTTGGAATATAACTGTTTAGCAAAAGAGGAAGGGCTGCTTTGAAAGAAGTATTAAAAAATGATGATTTAATATATTTTGTTGATTATGATGTCAGTAGGGTACAAATAATATGCAAAGTTTAATTGCATCATTTCATGGTACAGAACCTTTAACTTTTAAACACAAGAACAAGACTTGAATCATTGAGACTAAAATTTCAAGATCCATATTTGCCATCTTCCAATGAGGTTTGCATATATATGTACCTGAATTTTAATCATTCATGCATATTGTAGCTGATTATATTTAAAATGCACAATTGTAGGAAATCTCTATCTCAGCATAAAGCCAGTTTCTATGGTAAAAAATTTGCTTCCTGTGTTCACATGCAGGATTCATGAAAATATCTCATTCATTCTTTCCGACTATTTTTATTGCAAATGTAAATGTTTATCTCTATATTTGAACATTATAGCAGCAATGAAGAGGAAGAGGCTCCGTGTTACCGATGAACGCGCCGTCAGATGGCCTCTCGCCAATGGATGGCGCCGGCAGACCATCATCAGGCAGCTTGGGCCCGGAGACCGCATCAAGGGTGACGTCATCTACTACGCTCCCTGCGGCAAGAAGCTCCGGACGTATCCGGAGGTCGTGAGGTACATCGAGAGGAGGGGCATCACCAACGTAGCAAGGGAACACTTCAGCTACAGTGCTAAGATGAGGATAGGAGAGTTCCTCAATCCAAAGCCTGATGGAGATGGGGTAAGAGATAAATTTTCATAACATTGAATTGTGCCAAATTTATTTACGCATTTTTTTTAGTTGTTAGTTGTACATGTGTACAGAAAAGTTATATATTGTAATACTTATCATTCATTCATGTTATCTATCACATTGAATATAATGGTCAACCCAGTCAAAGCTTTGGTTTTACTCTCATTTCCTTAAAGGGAAAGTGCTCACCTTTTTCTATTTTTGGCAGGCATAATCCATATTTTTCAGTCAAAGTCTTTATTTGATTTTTTTAATAGAAAACAAAAGGAGCATCAAGATATTCTATCTCAGTGTAATGAAATATAAATTTATGCTATCCTTTTCTATTTGTCAATGAAGGGCATCATCTTTGAAAAGCTGTCTGAGGATGAGCTCTATGACCGCATGCACTATGGCCATCGTCGCAGCAAGGCAGCCCGCATGCAGCGACAAGCGGAGAAGAGGCGTATCGCTCAGGAGCTTGCCAGACGTGCCAACGAGGCCAAAGAGCGCAGACGTCTAGAACAGCAAGGTAAGATTTTCTTCAAAGTAATTCTGAGGTGCTGTTGCATGGAACAATCGAAAGTACAGATTCACAGAGATGCCAATTGAAATACTGTCCAAAGTGTCATTGGTGGCCATCCAACGGAAACAGAAAAAGGTGACCATTCAAGACAGGTGACGTGGATTGTGTTTCAGCTGTGCGTAGATCCACGCGCGACCATACGATCGACTGATGGCCCTTTCTTCAGCGCCAGGAGTTATCAGTGAGTGCAAGAAAGGTTCATCAGTTGTTCGAACAGTCTTGCGTAGATCTATTCACAGCTTTATGAAACACAACCCAGTACAGATAGGTTCTGCAGGACATAGTTTTATCTGGAAGGAAGAAATATAACTGTCTTCTATAAAACAGTTGGCTAAGACAAATCGCTTCCATTACAGGTTTGACTTAGTGTAGAATAGGAACCTCGATTTAGTAGCATGTATGGGAAATTTACCGTACTGATGGTCATTTGCTTCATCCCCATGAAGTTGCTTTCAATATCTATCATGCAACAAATCGGCACTGACAATTTCTTAGCAATCCTAGGATTTTACTAAGTGGAAATTAATGTTTCTGACTGTTAAAATGATAAATGACAGATGTGTATAATTTGTTGTCACAGAAAAGCTCTCTGAAACACCCCTCAAGTTTGATCTACTTTGTTACATGGTGGCATTTTGTGGCAGTCTTTTATTTTTAGAATATATTAGACACCTTCTAAAGATTTATGCACATACCTCTTCATGATTTTTAAGCTACATTAATATTGCATTTTCGACCAAAATCACTATTAAGTTGTGTTGCTGAAATGCTCCCCTGAACTTTGCTTGAGTGTGCTTTTATCCTCACGCAAGCTCTCCCAGTGAACGTTGCCACAAGTTTTTTTTTTCCTCAAACACAGTCTATTATTTGATGTGTATAAAATCATTTTTAGTCAGAAGTTTGAATTGTGTCTTGAGTTGGTGTAAAGTTTGCACTTGTAGCAGTTGGAAGATTTTTGTTGCCAAAGTGATAGAAATGTAGGCGGTTGTGAATCTCATGCAGGTGTTTTTCTCTGTGTAAAGGTTCTAAGTTATATTGATCGTATGTAACACTTTGATACCGCTGTCGCTTCGAATTGCTGGATTGAAGTAGCTTACGATAAAATGCTATTTTTATCCCTGTCTGATAGGTGATTAGCTTTTTACCTTTTGTAAACTTCAACTTTATACTTTATTTTAGATATTCTCATTTTTTTACCAAGTGGTTAAAAGCATTAAGTATAAACTATTTAAAACAAACAGACAAAATAAGACAGACAAACAAATGATGTATATTCAGTAATATAACTACTCAAATAAGAACATAAGATACAAAATAAAAAGAAGATTTTCTATACTGAATACTGTATCTACCTTAAAGGTTACAGCTTCTGTAAATTCAGAGAAATTTAGTGGTCTTCAAACATTCTTTGTTTCCTTCCTCTATCACTCATTCTATCTTTCTTTTTCTCATCCTTAAAATGAGGATTAAAAGAGTTTTTATTATTATTATATGAACACTTTTCTTTCTACAAAATGCATCTCCATTAGGACAAATATGACATCACTAGAATGAAAACAAAAAGATGATATCTATGGTGGGGTTCATGGTGTAACAAGACCATAATCCTAAGTACGAGATCCTCGTATGGAATACAACATCAAAGAAGGGATTTGGTACTAAATAAATCAATAATATAAACATTACATATATATAGAACAACCACATTCATACATGAATGATGCAAATAATTACTAATAATGGTTACAATATCTTAATGTCAAATGTTTGAATTAAATACAAGTTAATAATTTAATCGATTAGTCAGTGCTTTGTGATGTGTGAAATGTTGGAGATAAAATTATCGTTGAAATATGTGTATATAGTTCTTTTCAAAAGTGGAGACGTGTATAGTTATAGGAGTTTGTTTGCTTTTACATGTAGGTGTATATAGTTATATATCTTAGTTTACCAATTCCCATAATTTACATGGGAGAGGAAATCCTGCTACTACAGTACATTAAAAAATACATCATTTTAATATTACAGACCACACCGCATGATCAACCTTGACCCATTGCTTTAATCATAAAAGATAACACACCATATATTTTCTCTCATCTTAGTTCATTTTATTTGCAATTTTAATTTCAATTCAGTACTCATACCTTAGGGTTACCTTGTAGTAATAGTTATAGTTTTATTTAAGTTTCCTTGTTGTTCTAGCAATAGGTAAATTGCAGATCGTAAAAGTCATGAAGATATAAATAAGGCAGTATTTCTTCATCTGTGATAATCAGATATTGTGAAAATCAATCTTGAAATCCTTATTAATACCTGTCTTAATCAACTTTTTAAAAATAGACCAAAATGGAATGATTTCATTTTTCAGAGATTTAAAGGCAACTTTAATACAGTAGGATTTGTTAACACTAGCTTTGTGCGTAAATTTCTAATGAGAGAAAACTGGGACGGTATTCCTTCATGTTTGAATGGCAGAAATGGCAAGGCGGGTTAATGAGGCTAAAATGAGACGCAAGCTGGAGAGACAGAATCAACAGGACGAAATTCGGCAGTCACGGCGCCGCCAGGGTAAGTCCTTGGTTCGTTCGTCTGTCTGTGTGTCCGTTGTTTTTATCTGGGGTGGGAAACCAGCGGAATGCCTTTCAGGTCATGTTCCATTCATATTTTGAAAGTGGTTTGATGTTTTCTGGGTACTAATTTTTTTGCCAAATTTTTATCATAAGAGTGTTTGGACTAAAGTAATTTTCTTCTCTTAACAGTCATGAACTTCATAAAAGTATGTACGTTTAAATTCACAATTCTTCTTAGGATGCAATCTTGTTAAAACTAAAGCATAAAATACTTTGCAATAATTGCATGCCACTTGCATCTCCTTTGTCAGCAAATGTACATTTTCAATCATAGCTTCATTAATTATATTAAATTAGGATCACATTAAAACTTCTTTTCTGTGAGAAAGATAATTGTTTACTGCAAACAATTACTTAGTTTTTCAAATTGTTTTTTGCAAACATTTAAGAAAATCTAAGCAATATATACTCAAAATTGCTATAAGATAAAGTAAATCATGCTTTATTTGTACTTCAAGAATTGTCCTTATTATTTTATTTTCTAAAGATTCCTTTCTTTATTATTTGCGTTATATTTCCTGCATGCTGTGTTAATATTTTGTTTTCTGGCAAGCCAATATTTTTCTGGTTTATGCCTGCTTCATGCAAAGTTATGTAGTACACTAAGTGATTATATTAGTTTAATGGGAGAGGGGCTTGATGTGTGTAGGTTTAAATAGTTTGAAACATATGGCTTACAAAAAAGACTTTTTCATGTTGCATGAAGTTCTTTGTGTATTGTGTTGTTCACTGTGTTTTGCACTGTATTTATGTAGTTTATAGTCAAGCACTTTTCCAGTGTGCACATACTCTCAGAATTGCCAACCATTACGGAATATTCATTAGATAAGAAATAAGAATATGAACAAACAAAATCATTTCTGATGAGGTAAAATACAAAACCTTTTCGCTTGATCATACACTTTGCTGATTTGATAATAAATTCAAAATTTATACATGTTTCTTCCCAACGAACATAGTTACGTGGTATTCCTTGGAATGGATAGTAACAATTGAGTTTCAATATTTGGAATCCAGTTTGCATACATTACTTGTTTCCATGTTGGGAAAACCTTGTGTAAGCTTTCAGGTTGTCAAGAACAACCTTTGTGTAAAGAGAACGCATAAAATTAGCATCTATTATGAAACCTGCCTATTGGGGGATAAAAATGTACACGAGGAAACATCTCATCAATGGAATATTATTTACATATTGAGATGGAATGAATGTTAATCATTCACTAGATAAGATGATAACCAATTAATCAAATAATCAAATGGCTCAACTTATTGCTTTCTGATAAGACGAAACACAACCTTTTCACACAGTCATTCAATTTGGATATAAACACTGAATTTACTTGAAAACATATCACATCCATAATCCAAATGGTTGGCAATTCCATACCTATCAGCTTTACAATTATAGCCACACACACCAGCACATAAATGCTCACATCAGTAATCTAATATATTATGCCTGTACATTTTCTGGATTACCTAAGTAATACTCTCTTATTTTCCTGTTATATTGATAGATATATCTAGGTGCAGGGTTTTATCATGAAACCAGACTTTCTCTAACTATCAGATGAACTGATTGAAATCATTCTTGCATTATATTAAAACGAGTAAACACTGATTGAGAGTGAGTTACCTAGATGCTGAAAAAAAATTCTATGCTATGAGCTATGAAGAAAAAGGCATAGTCGGATGGGAATCAAGCCAAGAATTATGTCTATTGTTATCTACCTGACACAAAAATCATTAAATTCAGATCAACTGACTAGCCCATTCTTTTATAGCTTGTAAGTAAATACTTACATGATTCAAACTCTAAAAAAAACATTAATTCCATAAAGCCCCACATCAGAGAATCTGGGCTGCAAACTTGGTTATGAATTATTTAACTGTACAAGGCATTTCTTTTGATATCCAGATAGTTTGAATTAAGAATTGATGGAATTTGTGCATTCAGGTATAGCTGTTTTTGCAGATTGGTTTGCTGAGAGATTTTTTAGCAATTAACTTATGCAGTTGGAACCTTATATATTACTTATGTCATTAATCTGTTACAGCTAAATTAGGCAGATTTACTTTTTGTACCTGTAGTTTAACCCCAATATCTTTATAAGTTGTAATCAACAAGATATCACAATTGTATTTATGCTCAGTTTTATTCAGAATATCTACTCAGTGCTGAAGCATGACAGTCCTGCTATTTGTATGCTTGTCATTCATTGAAAATATTTATAATTGACTGATTTTGTACTAAAGAAAAAAAACTTAACATACAGTTCATTGTTATTTCTATTATTAACAGTATGATTGTTTACAATGACCATCTTGTTAGTTTGAATTCCATACACATTTTTTTCAAAATATAGTCAATAATATATTCTTCTAACAATGTTGTAATTTATTTGATATTTATTTGTCATGAAAACAAAAAATGTGTTCCTGTTTCATCAATTGCTTTATTGACAATGATAAGTTTGTTGTTGGTATGGAAAAGTTATGGGAAACTGCCTGGGCATCTTCATTTTCATATCAAACTCACGGTTTGTTATTAAAGATTTTTTTACGAGGTTATGAATATGAACAATTTTTCTTCTTATCACATCTTTTTTTAATAAATTTGTGAATTTTTAGTGGAACAGTGCCATAAAAATTGTTGCTATCTTTGATGCAATTGTAACATAATTTACTCAAGAGAAAAAAAAATTGCCTAGAAATCTTCATGTTTCTCATCAGCAAAACCATGTAATGATAAATAAAATTGATATAATGCCATAAGTTCTTGCCCCGATGGACAAGCAATGTAACATTACCATGATTTCTGCTATACATCCACACTCAGTGCAAGATTGTCAAGATGGATGAGGTTGCCGGTATGATGGCGACCTAATAATATTTATATAACATTGCTGTGAATTTGTTTCAAATACAATTGTTGGATCTCATTTATAAGACTCCAAACTTAAGATGGTGGCAGCAGTGGGATTTGAACCCAAGCCATCAGAATGTATGATGGTCAATTTATTTTCATTTACAGCTGCATACTTTACAACAAAACCCGAAAACTTTATCCATGCCATCGAAATGCTTACTGTACAATAAAATCTAACAACATTACAGATGTTAAATAAATTTTGAATCTCATTACTATAAACCCCTTACTTTTTATGATGGCATCAGTGGAATATGAATCCATGCCATCGGAATGATTTTTGACCAATAAATTCCTTGTTGATTCTTGTAGAATATTACAACAGTATAATATTTGTTGGAACTCCTCACCACAAAACCCCAACATAACATGGTGGCAGCAGTGGGATATGAGCCCAACCCATCAAAATAAATTCTTATACATCATTACAGCTATACATTGATTTTTTTAAATAGCTTTTCCACAAAAATATTAAATTTATAATGGTGGCAGCAGTGGGATACAAATCCATGACATTGAAATGTTGAGTGATTAATTGATTTTTTTTTAGTAAATAATTGTTGGATCAAGTTACCATAAAATCCCAAACTTATCATGATTGAGCAGTGTGATGTGAATCCAGACTGATGATCAATAAATTTCTTGTTCTTAAACAGCCTTACAGCTGGCAGAAGAGAAGCGTCGAGAGAAGGAGCAACGTCTGTTCATGAGGCAGCAGCAGAAGATAGCTCGCCTTCAGCAGATGAGGTTAGAAAGGGAGGTCCGCACTCAGCAGCTTATCGAGGTATGCACCCCTTCATTTTTCATTATGCCATCCTCCATTCATCCCTCCCTTTCTTCCCTCTCCTCTGCCTTGCACACTCTCTGTCTCTCTGTCCATCTTTCTGTTCTTCTTCTCTTTCTATTGTTTTCCACCTCATTCTCTACTTCCTACCTTTCTCTCATCCTCCATCCCTGCCCTTACTATCTAATCACCCCTTTAACCCCTTATTCGTCTTCTTTCGTCTCTCTTCCTCTCCTTTTTCCCCCTTCGCATTCCTTATCCACTCTCCATTCCTCTCCTGCCCCTTATTATTCCTTCTTATCCACTTCTTTCTTTTTGTCTTGGCTTCCCCCTCCCCCTATTGCCCATGTTGCCATTTCCTTGGGCCCACTTCCCCTGGTGCCAAACGGTACTCATACACATTCCTCATGATTAGTCAAATTTTCATGTACTTCATTGCTCTATTGAGTAAAAATTTGAACTCTTTGCAATGACAAGAATTATAAATAGTATGGAATTTATTTGAATGCGATCCATGTTGTTACCATATATAGGCAAAATCTCGGCTTGACTTTTATGACACAATAATCATTTCTTTGTAATTCAAGCTATTTTGGAGCATTAGGAAGGAATCTGCAATTTGAAATGTTTTATGTTATTTCTTATATCAACAAATGGTCTACTTTACCACAGGAAATATAAAATTATATTAATTGTATCCTGAAAGGGATTTACCCATATTTTTCCAATCAACCAAGATTTATTTTTTTCACTAGAACAGTTTTCTCTTATATTAAGTCACAAGACAATATTATGTTTTATCAAATATAAAGGAACTTCTTGATTAAATCAAATGTCAATAGGATATCACTTCCTGTATTCAGTATCAAAGAAAGAAAATTTAACTCTACTTTTCCAGTCGGATCCTTTTCTTAACATCTTTTCTGAAAATATATTTTTGTCATGTGAATATAACCATACAATTATATCCTGTAATGGATCAAGTTGTTAAGAATCAATAGTATTTATTCACTGCATGCCCGCAAGCTTATTGCATTATTGTGCACGCTGCCAGCTTTTTAGAGATAGATAATACATGTATGCCAGTCTTGTTATTTTACTAATACATTCAACCAAACACCCATGTTGTGATGTAAAGAATAATTATGTTTGTATTTCAGCCCCTTAAGCTCAATTAAATTTGAAAAGGGTACATATGTTCTCTGAAGGATTTCGTCTAGCTACTTTGTGATCATGAATAGCTTGAACACAATTGATTATTACATCTGATATCTGGTTTAAGGAGTCTAAAACATAATTATCAACTTCGGAAAAAAATCTAAGTTAAGAATAACAATAAGGATAGAGATCAGCAAATTTAATATAAAATATGGTACATTGTAACATTATTTGTAGGATTTGACTTGTAGCTAGGGCACTGCATGGATAATATAAACACAGTTTGAATTATGCACGCATTGATAAATCTCCTCTCCTTCCCTTTTAAATTTTCAATGTGTACAATTTATGTGTGATGCTTTTGTGGCTCTCCTGCTTTATTTATTTTTTTATTCACAAAGTGTTGAAAAGTGTTTGAAATCACTATGAATGTGAGTGACGAAGAAGAGTGACAAAATAATCAGTTTTATTATACAATCCTTTACAATGGCTCTAGTAGAAAATAACAATTTCTTTCTCCATTACAAGAAATATTGAAATAGTATAACTTAATATATAAACTGCAAGACAGGAAAGGAAATATCTTTTGACTAATAATGATTATGAAGGTAACACAAGTATTGTCTACACTCTGCAGTTTTATTATTATCATCATTACCCTTGATTCTCCCTAGCTGCCTACTAATATTCAAATATTTTAAGTCTGAAAATTCATACCAGGTGCCTATTCAACTCACCCAGGTTTAGTTCAGCACAATGCAGAAGTATTTATTATTGCATGCTCATATTTACTGGCATGGTTTTAATTTGAACCCCAAATTTTCTGTTTGGAACACTTCTTAAATCTAAATCACACATCCACAATGCAGAAACCAGAGCCAGTGGCAAGATCAGAATAGGGAGCTTTTTGTCTTGTCCATATTCTTTGTCAATTCATTAATTGACAGAATATTTTTTCATATGTTCTATCTGATAATGTTGGAGAATCCACAAATCCATGATACAGAAACTAGAGCCATTCTGAATGCTTGAATAGGGTTCCGCTTTTTTGTCCAAATTCTTTGTCAATCAAGTTCATAGTGAATGCTTTGAAGCAGCACAATGTTCCATGTTTTTTGCACTACCAGGATCGAAGAAAACGTAAGGAGATGGAGGCTAGTCAGAAAACCATGGAAACAATAAGACGCGCTAAGGTTGGTTTATTCGGCTTTCGATGTACAAGACCTTCTTTGTAGTGTTGTGTTGCAGTTTCCGTGTCCTCGTCTTCTTTTTAGTTGTGAATAAGTTGCATTGACGCAACAGACATTGTTATTTTCATCAAAGAGACGTCTTTTTAATAATGGAAAATAATTACCCCAATGGCATGCTCTGCTAATTGCAGATTTGGAGATGCTCATTTTTGTTGTATGGAAATGCCTCCTTTTTATGATTTTTGTTTCCAAGTTAATGATTGGTTTTAAAGTGATCAGAAAAGTTATTTTTAGTAAATGCCAAAATACTTATATTGAATATTATATTTATATAAGAATGATATAGCATGCAACTTTGGGAACTTTAATTAATTTAGATCGTACAGATAAGTTGTTGGCTTACAAAGCCCCATGCTTAATTTTCAAGTCATCTGATTACTATGATAATGGTGATGATAAGAATTGATAAGGTAATGATAATGATTAAAGTAAGCAACTATTAATGAAAATCAAAGTCATAATTTTTATAAAATAATCCACATCACTGTCTTATTGTAGGAAAGAGAAATGAAGCGACAGCATGCTGTACTTCAAAAACATCAGGTCAGTTTTACCAGCTGGTCATTATTTTTCCTTCTTTTTCTGTTTTGATTTTTTTGAGGTGGAGGAACTCTATATCTAAGCTGTTGCTGTGCATTTTTACTTTATTAATGTTAGTAATTATCATATGATATTGATGGCAATGATAGCGATAATAATAAAGAAAATGCATTTTTGAGGAGTATACATTTTACATCTCTACTGTACACTTATATTATAATTGCGTCCAGAGCTAAACATACTTCAAATTGAATCAGAGAAATGTATGTCTGAATTCCTTAAATCATTATTTTTGACAGATTATTTGTGTATTATCTTAAGTGATAAACTTTTGCAAATTTAACTGTGTGCCTTTCGGTGTTATTGTCTTAATATCAGCAGGAATTTTTTTTGGAATTTACCCAAATTATTCCATTTTCCATCTTGAATGTATTTCATCTTGCTTGGTTTTCTCTTTCCTCTTTGGATAAAATCCTATGTAGGGCTATTTGAAGGGAAAATTTATTCAACGATGTTGGTTCTTCAAAGGATTTTTTAGTAAAAACTTTGCCTATTATTTTGAGTTAAATGGATCGTTTCTGTTCTCTCTTTAATTATTTAGTTTTTACTTATTGTGTGATGTGCATCTAATATCTTTTCTCTTTCATAAACAGTGATTACCAAACTAACTCTATGATAATCCTATATATTTGATCTAACTAGATTTTATCCGTGGGAAATGCTTTGATAATAGCATTATTATTTCATCTAGTTGAAGATACTTTCACTTTTAAATGGAATCTGCCTCTAGATTGATGCTTTATGATAGTATGGGCAAATTATATTTACCCTGTCAGTTGTTCAAAGTTTAAACCCTGGAACATTGCAGATATTTGGAATCTTCTTGCTAGACATCTTACATATTTAGATTATTTCCAATGTCTTCTCTTTCATTTAAGCCTCCCTATTATTGTGTATACTTGTATAACCTGTGTTACTTTAATCCACTCATCTACTTTGTCAATAACCTTGTATGTTTCATGTGGCAAATAGGTAATCTTTAACCCCCTTTCTTTTTATTCTGCATAATCTTTATTCCTTGCCTGCAATTACTAATCTGCCTAATCTGCACTATTTTATGGAGTGCTTGCTTTGCACATGCTTTGATATCTCACTAAAATGTATTTTGATATTATCAATTGAAATGGAAATATTTGTATATTTTTTTTTAGATGAGAAATGTTATGATTGTCTTTCAGGAGCGAGAGAGGAGGAAGCAACACATGCTCTTGGTAAGGGCTCTGGAGGCCAGGAAGAAGGCTGAGGTAAATGTTTGTTTGTTTGTTTATTTGTTAATCCAACTGTTTAACCAGTCATTAATGTTATATAAGCTAGCCGGTATAAAACAAATTTCATATGGAACTATTTGTGATTTTTTAGAAATAAATATTAACCCTTTGAGGCAAAGGATGTGAAAGCTCATCTTCGTTTCCAAAGTCTTTGAATGACCTGACTCAGTTTGGTTTAAATATAGAAATCCAATATTTTGGGTTGATTATCTAAGCAATCTCCTCTGGCATGTTCTTTGTTTTTCCTTTTTTTTTTTAAATAACACCTTTAAGTGGTTTTATGCTTGTATTATCAGGAAATAAAGTCTGGATTATATCTCTTGCAACTCATTTACAGTGGAAGTCTCATAGCACCACTCAACATTTCATCAGGTTCTTTTTCATCCTACCTAAAATATAGCCAAACAAAAATTGCCCCAACAGACAAATCGTACAAATGTTGATAGCATCAATGTCCCTTCCATAATTTACATCACAATCTAGCATTTGCTAACCATAATTTCCATCACACTATATTACCAGGAGAAAGAACGAGAGAAGCAGGCCAAGAAGACAGAGAAGTACAACCGCAGAGAGAGGAGGATGCAACAGAGAATCCTTGAAAGAGACATGGCCAGAGAGATCAAGAAGCCTGTCGAAGATATGAAACTCGTTCCCGAAGCACCTGTAAGTTGATCTTGAGGGAGGAATAGAGGAGGGAGGGGAAAGAGGGATAGTGGGATGGAGAGACAGAGGGTTTGAAGGAAGAATGCTGCAGATGATACTTGAAAGAAACATGGCCAGATAGATCAAGAAGCCTGTTGAAGATATGAAACTTGTTCCGGAAGCACCTGTAAGTTGATAGGGAGGGTGGAGGTAGAGAGAGAGGGGAACAGGGATAGTGGGATGGAGAGACGGAGGGTATGAAGGAAGAATGCTGCAGAGGATACTTGAAAGAAACATGGCCAGAGAGATCAAGAAGCCTGGTGAAGATATAAAACTTTTTCCTGAGCCACATGTAAGTTGATAAGGAGGGAGGGATGGAGGGAAGGAGAGTGGGGAGGATGAAAGACAGAAAGAGAAAGAGTCATGGAGAGACAAAGAAGTACAACCGGAGAGAGAGGAGGATGCAGCAGTGAATTCTTGAAAGAGACATGGCCAGAGAGATCAAGAAATCTGTTGAAGACATGAAACTCGTTCCTGAAGCACCTGTAAGTTGATAGGGAGGGTGGAGGTAGAGAGAGCGGGGTGGAGGGAAGGAGTGAGGGGGAGGATAGAAAGACACAGAGAGAACAAGTAATGGAGATACCAGGAAATACAACCGCAGAGAGAGGAGGGATGCAACAGAGAATCCTTGAAAGAGACATGGCCAGAGAGATCAAGAAGCCTGTCGAAGATATGAAACTCGTTCCCGAAGCACCTGTAAGTTAATTAGGAGGCAGGGTGGAGGAGGGAGGGGGAGAGAGGTATAGGGGGATGGAGAGACTTAAAGGTTTTTTTTTAGTTTTTTTTAGGCAGAGTGAAAGAAGGATGGAAGGGAGGGGGGAAGGATCCTAGGAAAGGACATGGGAAGAGAGAGAAACATATCGAATACATGAAGGAAAGAAGAGAGAGTATGGGGTACCAACTGAGAGACGGGTAAGGATTGAGGAAGAGACGGAGTGAGAGATGGAGCAGATGGATAGAAGGGAGAGGGAAAGGAGCAAGCATGGAAGGTAACAGCAAATAGTGAAGGAAAAAAAATAAACAAAAGAGACAATGAATGGGAATTGGATGGTAAAATGTGAAGGATAATAAAAATGCAGCAACAAGGAAGGTTAATATGGAAAACACATTTTTTTTTGTAGAATTGAGTTGTATTTGTTAGTTATATCTCATGTGAATATTGTGAATATGTTAAAGTTATGTAGATATGGAAACATTATGTAATTGTTATTATACGAAAGGATATTCTTTAAATTTCAGGCCTTGCCCGAGCTGGACCGAGTGAAGGGAATGACTGTCTGTGGCGCTGCCTTTGCTGATTGCCTCATGGTCATAGAGTTTCTACACACATTCGGGGATGCATTGACTTTAGGTATGTACACACCTTTCATTTGGTTTTACTTATGTTGCTAATTTTGAGTGAATTTCAAAATATTTGTTGACTTTTATCCTATTTATTGATTATATTTATACAAGATGTTCCAAACTTCAAAATTATGCTTTTATACAAAAATGATAAATTATATTTTTGTCCATTCTAAAATTTATTAATAAAGAGGTGAAATAAAAAAAATGATTTTGCTGTATCGATTGTAATAACAGCAAGTGGTGCCAGATTAATATTGCACTATCCTAATTGTTGAATGCCAAATATGGTATGAGTAACTCTCACCTTAAGATATATGTTGGTATGATATGGCTAGGTTTTGAGCCTGATTGGCTAATATCTCTAGATATCTCCCATCTCTAAGATAAGATGAATAAGATAAATAACTAAACCTTATGTAATGGATATAATGGAGTGTTCATTTTGAGGATTATACCATATAAGATAAATCACTATACGGTATGTAATGGATATAATAGTGATTATACTGAGGATTAACTTTTACTTTTTTTCTTTCAGATGAAGATGACATCCCCACCATGTCCGTACTCCAAGCCAGTCTACTCAATGAAGAGGAACACGTGCCTGTCCTTGTTACCTTGGCGATGAGACTAGTAAACAGTGCAATGGAAGACCCCGGTCTGCCGGATGATGACAAAACACCAGATGTATGTAGGATTTACCATTCTGTACTTGTTTATATTAAATGTAACAAATCATTTAATAACACAAATATAATTGCTATTTGGAACCTTGTGCTAATGTTCATCGTCATGAAATTGAGGTGATTTTTGATAAAATTTATACAATCATGCCCGAACATTGTAGTGGCATTTTTTAATTGTGTTGCAAATTTAATAAGGATCAATTTTTGTCGATCTCAGTCTTTAAAGATGGAGATTTCTCATGGAAATCAGCATTTATCATGACACTCTACCAAAATTACTAGGTTCCTTTGTTCCATTATTGTTTGTTAATACCTATGTGTTGCCAATTTAAATATTACCAAATGTTAATCTTCCTTACAGGCAATGACAGCTGGTGGTCAGCGTCTGCTAGAAATTGATGTAACTCAGGAGAATTTATCTGAAGTACTTGCCTGCTACCTCAAGGCTATGAAGGGCCCCAACGATGAGGTGAGTTTACATCAGTGGCATACATGACCATGCATCTCGAAACCACTAACAAGTTGCCAGTCTAAGCAGTCTAAGCAAATTGCAGTTGATCGGAATGCCCTTATCAAAATCTTGCGTCCTGTTAAAAGCGCATATCAAGCCCAAATGAAAATGTGTGTTACAATTTGCAACTGATTTGCAGTTGATTTGCGGTCAATTGCAACTTTTGAGCAATACCCCCATAAATTGAATTTACGGCAAATACAATATTGACTGTAAGCATGAATATGATAAATAGAATTACGCAAGTGGACAATCCTGACCCATCTAACTAATGAAAGCATTTGCATTTTAGTGAAAAGTATTAGTATTCAGAAAGTGGGCTTTGTAAATTATAATGTGTTAAAATGCAAAGTGTCACCTACTGGTGCTCCATGTTATGAGTGGAAATGGAGATCTCTTTGTTCCACACATTTTCCCAACAATTATGACAATGCTGGTATACTGTATGCTTTGAAATTTTTAATTGATCTAAAGTTTTTTCTAACATTAAACCGAGGACGTTTTGTATTCAAATGTTATGCTAATCTACTTCAGAATAAGTGTTATTTTCGGAGAGGGCGATACTTGCAGAGTAACCACCGCTGTATGTTTCTTTCCCTGTTTCTACTTTAGAAAATGAACTTGAAAAATTGCATTACACTGTACCAAAGAAAGCTTTCTTGTATGTTGTTGAGATATCTTCCTTATATTGAGTATATTTTATCCTCATTTCAGCTTGCAATCAAGCTACAGACGGTGCCATTCCTGGCCCTCAACCCCAGCCACAAGGCCAGTATTCTTGGCTACCTGGTTAATCAGCTGGTCTGCAGTGACCGGGTAGTGGCCTGCATTGATGGCAGCATGGAGAACCTCTCCAACTTACGCAGGGACAAGTGGGTCGTCGAGGGAAAGATCCGCAAGTAAGTGATGCTTCTTTGGGGTCTTGGTCCCCATTTGTGGATTCTGGGTGTAAATCCAGAATATTCCAGTATATGAGCAGAAAGAGAGAATATCTCTGAGTTATCGGTAGTTTTTTAAATCTGCATGGATACATGTCACTACTGCATTTCACGAAGAAACCCTGACAAAGCAACAAGTACGCAGACTGTGTGCTAAAACTCCTGCACTTGTTACAATGGTACTGTCACTACGGCAAACTATAGCAGTGGTTTCTAAGTGTTTATGAATATTTACGCAAGTACTGACACAGTGTCACTCTTATCTTTTTGTAAACACCTCAAACTAATAGTTATTGATCATCGTAACGTATCAAGTATTTTGGTGGCAGCAGTGGGATTTGATTTCATCAACATTTATGCAGCAAAGGTTTATGTTCAACATTTTCAGAAATTACTCCCAAGATGTTGACTATTGTTTGTATGCAGTACTTGGAAGGGAGCAGTGTGGGATCTGGTTGCATGAAATTTACATTGAAACAAAGTCTTTAAATCAGCATTTTGTTGGAAACAGTGGGATGCATACGTTTGTTATCAATGTTTTTGGTATCTTGTTGGAAGATAATATGTAAATTATATGGTATATTATAGTATAATGAAATTATACAATGGATTGGAAATTCCAGCTGATGAAATCACTATTAAAGAGGCTAAGACCTCTGAAACAGATTCAACTTTTCCCATCAATACCCCAAAACTATCAATCCATATCTAAATATTGGAATATCATTCCAATCTACAGACTTAGAATCCAACAAGAGAAGAAGTTTGGCAAACTCACAGAGTCGGCAAAGCGCAAACGAGGACGCCCACCCTACAAGAAACCAGGCGACCCCGAACAAGTAGATGAGTACAAGTTTGAAGAAGAGAGCAAAGACATCGCAGAGAAGGACCTCGAGGATGGGCCGGAGAAGGATGATGGCGAGGAGGATGGGGAGAATGCAATGGAATCTGAAGAGGTGGAGGAGAAAGAGAAGGAGAAAGATAAGAAGGATAAGGATGGGAAGCAAAACCCAACCAGAGAGCAGCTAGAGAAGAAAATTGAGAAGCTTTCAAAGGTAGGAATTCATTAAAATAAATTGATCAAAACTGTCATAGTGATCGATACATCTTAAAATTAGAAAGAAGTATACAATGGAAACTCAGTACAACGAGGTGCTGGGGCCTTTACAAATACCTTGTTATAGCGGTAATCTCTTTAGAGCAGTGTTAAAAACAATTTAATTATTAAAAGCTGGGACCAGATTTGTTTACCTCTTTATATAAGATATTTTGTTATATCAGATCTCTTTGTACAGAGTTTCCACTGTACTACCTTGGATTCTTGGGGAAAAACAAATCTTTTGTAACCTTTATTTTAGGAAATGATAAGAAAACTTTCTTAACCTCAAAAATGTAAATGCTTTGAAATGAAAAATATTTCCGTACATTCACATTTTTAAAGAGTTTAAAAGATTCCATACAATCTAAAATGTCTTCACAATCTTGTCTTCTGTTTCATTGCAGCAACATGGCCAATTCAGGAATAAGATATTTGAAGCCTCACATGACCTGCGAGCCATGTCATTCGGCATGGACCGATATAAGCGTCGCTACTGGGTGCTCCCTCACTCTGGAGGTGTGCTGGTGGAGGCGATGGAGAGTGCCGTACCCGACGAGTTTGCTGCCCTCTTGCAATCAAACTGTGACGACGAGGCCAAAGAGCCTATTGATACCAAAGAAAACATAAAAACTGAAACCCAAGACAGTACAGTGCCGACAGAACCTGCAATAAAACAAGAAACTCAAGAGTCAATAAAGCAAGAGAGTGAAAGGACGCTTGAAAAAGAACCGGAGTTGAAAATGGAAATCGGGGAGGGGAAATTGGAGGATGCAATTGCACAAGCCTTGGATTTCAGTGACAAAAGTGAAAGAGACACTGAGCAGGCTATGGATTTGAGCGATAAAGGTGCTAAGGATGACACGACTGCCAATGGATCAGAGAAACAGGAGGATTATTGCAATGGAGCCCAAGCTGAAGAGAGCAAAGATGAGCAAAATGCGGAGCTTCAGACACCTGAGGATCTCTCCAAGTCAGCCATTTTGCATAGCAATGAGAGGAATGGGGATAGGGTTGAGGAGGATAGTGAAGCGGTTGTCAGGGAGATTGTCAATGATATGGTTAACACTGCCGTAAATAGTGTTGATGATTCTGCTGCTGAAGTGCAGAAGAGCACAGACAATCATCCCAAGATGAATGGGGAATATTGTAAAGACATAGATTCGGACGGACGAGCCAGTACCAGCGCGAAATCCGTTAACGAAATCGCTGATCTCAAACCGGGATTCGTAAACCTTGAGGGTATGGTTCCGCGGTCAGATGCCTCGTCACCGCTTATCAAGCCGTACAACGGCGGGGAACTCATCACTGCTGATCAACTCAGTAAATTACCCGGCTCCAAACTGAATGGAGTCTCGGACTCGTCCAATACCTGGTTCAGTATCTTGCCTCGCCTACCCTGCGATGAGAACTCCCTGACAAAGTCGGAGAGCGCCACCTCGATGGATTCCAGCTCCCAGGCGGAAACGTCCACGACACCGTCAGCCACCGAAGCAGCCCAGGCCGCCCAAGCTGCAGCGTTACCTGCCGCGTTCGCCTTCAATCCTTACATATACCACATGCCGATCCCGCTGATGCCTGTCACTCAGATGAACTCTTTCCTTGGGACCTACGCAGCCTTCCCACAGATGGCTGCCATCCCCATGCAGCCAATGGGTCCCACCATGAATGGAGACGGGACAGAGGAGCAACCCATGATGATTGACCATGCTTTCCTCCAGAGCCAGATAAAGCAGGAGAAGTCTGAGGATACAGAGGAAGAGGAGGAAGATAACAAGGCCATCGCTCAAATGAAGGCAGTTCTTGCCCAGATTGAGGCTGCCAAGGTTGAGCCCATCCCAAAGAGTAAGTTAGGGTCACCCTGTTTGTTTTTATGAAGGATATTTACATAGGCACTGTTTTGTGGAAAGAATATCTGATATTGGTGTTATGTTTGTTAGGTTTGTTTTGTGAATGCTACTTTTTGAAAATTTATGGTTTGCCAATAAAACTAATCATTCATATTTTATGAACTCATGTCATGTGGAAACTAAGAATAAGATGGCAAAGAAATATCAAGAAACCTTTCAAAAATGACTTTCAAAGTTATGTTTTACGTAACTGCCAATAATCTTACTTTTTATTGTGATTGGAAAATAAATCAATCCTGATCAGTTTCATAGGTTCAGTTTAGTGAAGGAGATATTATCTAATACTGTACCCCTAATTACTTTTTTTTAGGTTTACAGCATGGTTGGTGGTACATCTCGGACCCTGAGAAGATGTCTGAGATCACCCGCAAACTCTACCCTCGTGGCTTCCGAGAGAGGGCGTTGCAGAAGAGTCTCCAGAAGTACACTGAATTCTGGACCAAGGCTTGTAACAAAGGGCTTCATAAGAGTAAGTTACTAGTTCTCATGATGATGATGATGATGTTTTTGATAATGATTACGATGATGATGATGATGATGATGATGATGATGATGATGATGATGATGATGATGATGATGATGATGAAGATGAGGATGATAGTGCAGGGAATTAAATTCAGTCCCTGTAGTGATGATGATGATGATGATGGAGGGATGGTAGTGATTGATGATGGTGGTGAGGGGTGTTGGTTTTGATAGTGGTGGGGTGGAGATGATGGTATAAGTGGGTTGTGTTTGTGGTGGTGGTGGTGGTGGAGATAGCGTTGATGATGGTGAATGGTAGATTGACCTGCGGTTAAGCTGCTCTATGGCATACTCAGTGTAGTAAATACTCATCATGAGCCCACTCATTGGATGTCTTTATTCATTCTTAACAATGATGTACCTCATAGCCTGGAAGATTCTCAAGAACACAAACCTGAAGGAAGAAGCTGAAATGGATCTCACCCCCTCGCACAGCTTGGATAAGGAGCTAGCCTTTAACATTCATTTGTCAAATTCACCAGATTTTATCATATTTCCATTTTGTGAATTATATGTTTATCTTTTTTCTCTGTCTTTTATCAGCCCTGAAGATGCCTGAGAACCCGAACGTGAAGGAAGGAGGATACGTTGAATCTGATCCATCACACAGCTGGGATGAGGAACTAGCCTTCAACATTGAGAAGGAGATGATCTGTGTCATCGAGGCCATGGAAGAAAAACTTACTCAAGGATTCATGCAAACAAAGGTGAGAGTGAGAGAAAATATCTGTGGTGTAGGAGATCTGTCATATTTTATGATATACCTCCAATGTTTACTGCTAAATAATTTATTCTAACGCTATTTGTTTCGATGAGTTTATGTGGACAGTTCTAAGCAAGTGATTTCTTTTGGTCAATACATTTTCACCAGGGGTACTAATGAAAATGCTACTATTTTTTCAAAGTAAATTTTCTTTCGATGACAAAAGCATTTTGCATTTTGTATGAAGTCAATTATGTGATTTCAAATTCTAAATTGATAATAAAGAAATTGATTTTTCTGTTAATTGAAATGGTCATGCTCTTCATTTTTGATCAACCATAGGGATGGATCCTACCAGACAGAGCGACAGAGAGCCCCGAACTGGTTTCATGTCAGGCAGCGAAGGATGCAAACATCGATCTGGTGGACTTTGCCATCCAGAGGTTACAGTCCTTCGAGCGAGCGGTAGAAAGGAGATATCTTAGGCCGCCTCTTGGTTTTAGGTAAGTGAGCGAATATGAAGTAAAAAGGCGGATGTTAAATGTTTTCAATATTTTGCCGAAAGAGGGGGTTGTTATCATAATGCAACTATTTAACATTGACTGTTTTAGCCAAAGCTTTTGAATGATTTTTAGTATCAGCTTTTTTTCAGATGGTTTTTCTTAAAAATGAATCTGCTCATGTAATGTTGTGATCTCATGATTGTGTGGATTTTGGAATGTGAACTTCAAAAAATTCAGAGAGAAAATGAGAATGTTTATGAGTATATTATTGAATAATGTGCACACACTGGAGGAATATTTCTGCAATAACAGCTTGTAATAGACAGGAGTTTTGTGGAACTGCCGATACATGGTTTTAAAAGACAAAAGTGATCATGAAATTCAAACCTGCTCTCACTTTTTTTCCAATTCTGAACAGGGATCACACTACCTTTTCTGTGGATGCAGCAATAAGGTAAATCTTTGTTAATATTTGTTATTAACTTTCTTTATTCGTAAACTATGGATGATTCACCATAGGCATTAGCTTTACCTTCAAATATCTGTAAGATGTATGCCTTCTACATTTTTGCTTTTTGAGCTCATGGAAATATAGAAGGATTAATGGCAGAATCAGATTTATGCATACTTTTTGCCAGTAAATGCAGTTACTTGTACGTGATATTTTTTTTACACTTGAACTATAAAATGATGTTTGCAGGCTCTGCTTACCCTTTAATTTTGCTGGCTCACTTTCATTCTCTCCTTGGAATTTTCTCAATGATGTTGGCATTATAGTGTTGATCATTGGGCCATAGATGTGGGACAATGTGTGATCTGTGTCACTTTTCAAAATGGGCTGAATCTTGTTAATCCAAAGAGATTACATAACTCATCCCATTCATCTCTAACTGAACATGCCTATATTAACACTGGCTATACCATTGAATTTGAGAACAATATTTTTAAAAGGAAGGTCCAGGCATCTCTCTGGATAGACAAGATTAAGCCTACTTTGAATAGAGACACTGGTTACACATTGTCCCCCATCTATGGCTCAGTGATCAACTGACAGACGGAGGCAGCACAGTGCCAAACAACTTCATTAGACTGGAGAAAGTCTTCAGGAGAGGACGAAAGCTAGCCAGCAGGAATATCACTTGGATTCCAGTTTGCATGCCTCGTTACTCTGACAAGACATATTTCCTTTTGAATTATACTTGGAGGCTATTTCATGAAGATTGTCCCAGCGACAAGCAGTCATTTTCTGACAGTTACGACAGTAACAATCAGCGATCATGCTCTTTATCTAATGGAAATCAAGAATTTAATTGTATTAGTCAGTGCTGCCTAATGTAACTGGTGACAGGCTTCATTGAATATCCTTCCAAAATACTCCAAAATTATGGGCTGTTATGATAATGATGAGGATTTTTACTCCAGGCAGAGTCGGCCCAATGCCCAAGAAATAAGATTGCTCAATTTTATTATGATTTTTATCTCAACAGCAAAGAAGAAAAGAAGAAGGAAAGGGAGAGGAAAGAACGCGAGAGGCAAGAGAGGGACCGAAGAGAAAAGCTCAGAGAGGCGGCCCGCATCAAGCGAGACGAGGAGGAACTCCAACTCCGTCTCCAGCGCCAGGCTGGCATCATCCTCAACTTCAACGAGGATTCCAACACCTGCGATGGCGAGGAGAAAGAAGACGGGGAGAAGACGACCACTGAGGGGATGGACATCGACGAGGACGGCGACAGATCACTTCTGGATGACGGTTCCATGGACATTTCAAAAGATGAGAAGTTAGATGGAGATGTGGATGGGAAGAAGGATGAATCATTGACGAATGATGGAGACGATCAACATCAGTTTGATGAGGAGGAGGGAGGAGACGGTTTCATCCGGTCGGACGTCCCAAGAGGAATGTCGAGATGGAGGAGAGCCGTGGCAGATTGTTCGTCTGCATCTCAGCTCTATATCTGCATCACGATGCTGGACAGGTGCATTGCATGGGACAAGTCCATCATGAAAGCTGTAAGTATTTTTATCACTTTTATGTGTGTTTTTTTTTTTATAGAGGTTAGCCCCTTTACCAAAACTATCATCTTGTGTTGATATCGTGAAATAGAGATTAGATACCCCAGTATATTTCTCCCTTGTGTATTTTGGCTTGTCTGTAAATATATAAATTATTTCAAGTCGACATGACATCAAATAAGTAATGAGTTACCCCTCATTTGTCTTTCAACATGACAGATAGATGACATCACTTGAAATGAAATGAAGACCACACAGCCAATACACATTTTTTTTCTGATTCTTGCTTCCCGAGTCAACTTTCTTTAGAATCTTGTGTGTTAATGATAAGGCGTATGATGACAATTTGCATGCTGCATATTGGGCATGTGGTACTTCCCTTTATATCACCATTACTTTTTATATTTCAATTTCTAGTAAGTTTCTTGAATGTTTCAATGGCTTTTTGAATTTATTAACCTTACTTTCCTTGACTTAGAATTTGTATATATGTGCCAATAGGTAGTTGAATTTGTGATAGAGGTTTACTTATATTATATGTGAAAGTGAGTTTTGTTTAGAGAACTATTTGAGCCCTTGCATATTTTACAAATTTCAGTTTTTATTCAGTATCTGTTTATAAAATTTCATGCTTTTGCTTACATATATTGTCAAGAATCGGAACAGTCTATGCCCACTCTTATGTGTAAATTATATTTGTGTATAAAGTGGAGAATGCATAATGTTACCTTGTATGTGAACCAAATGCAAAATGTCAAAGCCCTAAAAGCTCTTTTATTTTTATGTTTTTTTTCTGTATTTAATTTGTTAAAATGTTCTTATGCTGACTGATAGACCACCCAAAATAAATCATAATCTATTGAAATACAATCATGTTTTCGTAATCTCAAAATTGAAAGTGTGGTCATAGAGAGTTCCAATTTTATCATAGATAGTTCCGATTTTAAACCTGTGTATGTTACACCACGAAGTCATAGTCTTGATTTCAGTAGTAGTTTGTGAAATACAAAACATTCATTTCCACATTTTGACTTTCATTCATCGGGTAGTTTACGTAGTGCATTTTACATGAAGTAGATCAGTGCATGCCTGAATGATATCAACCCCGTTCATGAGCTAGTCTTGATTGCCCAGCCTGTTTGATGAAACCCAAGCCTCCCTCTCCCCCTCCTTCCCCCTGCATGCAGTCTTGTAAGGTGTGTCGGCGCTCCTGCGATGAGGCTAAGTTGCTGCTGTGTGACTGGTGCGACCGAGGCTACCATATGTATTGCCTCAAACCCAAATTGTCAGAGGTGCCCGAGGGAGACTGGTTTTGCGACAATTGCACCCAAAAGGTAGAAAATCTGACAACAGACGATTATTGGCTTTTTTTATAGTGTTGAAAACAAGATGAAAATACAATAAAAAAAATTATGTAACACCAGCTCACCCTGAATTTTTTAAGAAGAAACATTTGGTTGTGGTGTGTTATATCTAACATCCCCCTTGTCTATTATCCGCAATGGTGCATTTAACCTTCATACTTTTTTTATATTCTAATGGACCCTCTGTTGTGAAGATTTATAGGCTAACAAACCCAAGACTCAAAACTAACACAATTACCCAAAATGATATTCACCCAATTTGATTCTCTATATCTTTCATTTTGGTCCATCATTCATATTTATTAACTTTCATCTATTTAATCACTACAAAAACTGTCTGTATTTTACTTTGTACTTTCCATGTGTGCATTCAAAGACATGTACAGTGCATATGAGAATTCTGTGTTACCTGTTTTCATCCTTAAAGCTCAGAATGATAAATATGGTCTTTTGATCCCAGTGTTATCCCATTGTCCTGAGCTTTATAATGATAACAGGGAAGCAAAGAATACAGACTTGCACTGTACATGTACCTTCATTAGGTAGTGTTTGTTCTTTTCTTATATACATGTACATGTGAATGGATCCAATTCAGGGTTTCGTTGCATAAAGCTAAGTTGACTTTGCCATTTATGTGTAGTCCTGTTTAATCCTAGATAATGATTGGCTGTTGGGCACTGTCGTCATGGTAATTGCCATAAATGGCAGTGTGATCATTGTCATAATTTTACGTTTTATGCAACGAGATGCTGGATATTTAAAACTTACACTATCATAAATGTACAAATGTCTGTACCTTTGGGCAAATATTTCGTTTTAACTAAAGCATCTATCCGCCAAATGTACCTATTAATATCTTTATGTTGCTTATTCAAATCTGGTTTGTTGCCTTTATCAGGGCCCTTTAAACGTATAAAAAGATTATTTGTTTTTATGGTCTATATCCTTTCGTCTTTTCCTCTGATTTTGCTTTTATTAATCATTTTTAGTTGCATGTTGCATGAAATTAGAATGAGCAAAATGTGGAGGTTTTTTATTTATATTATCCACCCCTTACTGAGGCATGTAATCTAGAACATAGGATAATTTCAAAGAAAAGTAGATGTGGTGTTGCTCTGCATGCTTGTGAATTTAATAATGAGAGCTGAAATTATTTCAGGATCTTATTCATGCAAATAGAGTAGAGGAGACAGCATGATTTCTGGTAGCTGTGGATAGAGAGAGATCCCAAACATAATTATGAAGATGGATGAATTGAAGTGCTCTTAACTTGATACTTCAACACTTTTTTTTCTAATTGGGGTTTGTTCTTCACAGCATTTGCTCTTCCTTCTATATTTACTTTCTCAACTGTGGGAGTGGTTTTGCTATTTTATTACATTACAAATATCTTGAGTCTTATTGTTCGTAAATGTTAAAAGAGGCAAAAGTTTGGGGCAAAGGATTTTCATATGATAGGTTGGTAAAGGACTTCACATTTTTTTTTTTACTTGTTGATCTGTTCTAAGCAGTCATCCAAATTCTTTTGTAAAATTAATCTTTTAATTTGTAATTAAAAAGTGTTTTTTTAAAGAAATTATACATCTGATATTTCCCTAAAGTTGGTATAAGAAGGATTTTAAAATGCATGTCTTATTGCTCATATGTATGTGTGTGGACATTATAAATTTTGGAAGGAGCTAAATGTCTATCCAATAAGAAAAGCTTTATTATTCTTTGCTTACAAAGTCATCACTCAATTTTGGGGCAAGATTTGCCACTAACTGCTTTGTATGAGCCACAATTTTGGTATAATTTTTGCATGTGCTTCTGAAAAAAACTTCTTTGAGGTTTTGGCTCAATTAGCAATCAAACCTATATTGGTGCAAAATCCCTGCCAAAAGTATTAAATCTATTGACATTCAAGCATTCACAAACCAAAATATTCCCAGTCTTAAAATCATCTCTTCTGTGTGTCCACTCACAGCAAACCAAGAATAAGACGCCCAACGAGAAGAAGAAGAAAAGCAGCAAATCCAAATCCAAATCCAAATCATCAGAGTCTGGTCCCAACACGCCCGTCATGGACGCAGCTAACAGCCCCGCTGCAGCTTCCTCAGCCAAAGATGAGACGGACAAAGGGGAGAAGAAATCAGAGAAGAAATCTGAGAAGAAGTCAGAGAAGAAATCTGAAAAGAAGTCATCCAAGAAGCTTTCTTCATTGCCAAAGGAGTTCCAACCTTGCAAGTAAGTTGAATTTGTTTCTGGCAGTTATCAACCGTATTCCCCTTCACCCAGTGCAACCACTCCTAGGAATTTCCTATACATTTTCTTCAAGTCCAACACTTATTGATCATTTTAAACCACTGGATTTAAAAGAATTTGAAATAATTCCTGAAGAAAATCTCTTATCAATCAAGAAATAATTGTGTTCCACAATCATTTCATTGTCACAAATTTATGTATTTTCACAATTTTTTGTATTCCAGATTCAATCTGATATTTGTATAACCTCGTCAATGTTGAGTCAATGTCAATATTCTTCTGTTTATTAACAACTAGTAGACTAATGATTTTCTGGTATTGAAAGGCTTCTTAGATATTATTTTACTCTCTGATTGTGTCTTTGAACAGGCAAATCCTTTCAGAGATTGAGAAGGAGCATAGTTCATGGCCTTTCATGGCTCCAGTCAACACCAAGCAGATCCCGTCGTATCGCAAGATCATCAAGCAACCTATGGACTTCAGTACCATCAAGACCAAGCTCAAGGATAAGAAGTAGGTTTGCTAGAAAATTTGTTTTGTGTTGGTTAAAATTAAAATGAAAATTTTAATCAGAACCAAAAAATTGCGCTGTTTTTACAAGCTGATCATCGTTCATTACATATACGTCAAAAAGGCCAATAAGGGTCACATCCCTGAAGAATGCTCGGAAGTAGCTCGAAATAAAGTTATTTTTCTTCTTATGATGGGGGATGGAAAAAATTGTTCCTTCAACACTTTCAAGATCATTATTTATCTATCTTGTCAAGTTAATGGTGGCCCTTTCAGGCCCTTGAAGTGAAGATGTCTTTGCTTGTCAAACCATTGAAGAATATGCTTTTAAGCTCTATATCTTCTTTCCCCAACGAAGGTGCTACAACACCCCTGGTAGGGTTTGGCACATCATTGAGATACCCCTTGATAGGGTTTGTGAAACATTTGTGGCATTATTCTGAAGTTCCCAAACTCCTATGCCCGTTTTTTCTTTCATACATGTTGTATCTAATTTGTACTTTTGCGATTTAAACTTAATTTTCTACATCTTATTTCTTTTCACAGATACAAGACCTTGGATGAGTTCGCCTGCGATGCGCGTCTTGTTTTCGACAACTGCGAGACGTTCAACGAGGATGAATCAGAAGTGGGCCGGGCCGGACACGCAATGCGCTCCTTCTTCGAGACCAGATGGCTGGAGCTAACCGAGATGTCATAATACTTCTCATCACCTCAAGCAATCAAGAATTAATATGAATAAAACATTCGCAATGTCCTCCACTTACTAAACAAACTTCTTAAATTATTGTATTTCTAAAGAGTAACTTTGAGAAAAATGTTATTTTGGAATATTCTATGCTTGATATTTCTTGTATTCAGTGTTCTTCTTGTCTGTATTTTGAATTTGTCATCATTATTGGAATGGTGGCCCCATGTACATAGCTAATTGTAGTATGTCTGTAGTTGTTCAGTGCATTGTTCTTTGATTGGCAGCTGCCTTGTATATTGATTATGAACTTGATCGATTTCTAGATTAAATCCTGTTGAATAATTCCTCTTCGTCTGATTCTGTGACTATGGATGTATTAAGAAAGCACCAATGATTGACCAATAAATGTGAACGTCGATAGCTTTGGATGCATGAATGAGATCGTAGTTTTAATAGCCATTAGTTAGTAATTATCCTACCTCATAATTCAGACATATAGTCTTAGCTGGCATTAGACTGGAAATTACTAGGAATTTTAATTGATATTTGGAAATTCTAATAATCGTGACGTACAATCAATGTGTCTACCTGTGGTAGAGCTAATGCTGTAATTTTGTTTGTTCTCATTATAACAAACTTTTGACGAAAATATAGAAAGAGGGAATCGATCTCAGACATATGTGTGCTGCTAGGGTATGGAGATAGATATGTTGTGAAAGCTATCACAAGCTATCACAGTTAAATGAAAAGCAGATCTGTTAGGAAGTTATACATTTTTGAAGTTTCAGTAATTCACATGTATCATTTCGCAAATTTGACCTCATACCACAAAGCAAAGATTATATACGACCGCTACCAAATATTGAAAGTAACGAGCAAATCACGAATTTCCTATTCACTTCTTGCCTAAGTACTGTAATATTTCTTTGTTATACAATATCGTGTTATTGTTTTATTGGATGATAAATAAATTCAATTCAATTCAATTCAATTCAAATGAAAATATAGTAAATTAATCAGAATATAAATTAAAGTGAAGTTTAAATGACATAGTTTTGGTTGAAATTCAAAAAAGTGAAAGAAGTTTTAATCTTGACGTGTCCAAGGCAGGAGCTTGTTCATAAAGTATTAATATGTTTTTCTTTTCAGAAAAAGAAAATAAACTTGTGAACTTGGGAGTTGTCCCATATGATACATGGAATTTACAGAAACTTTCAAAATCTGTACCTCCTAAATTGGTCGACACTTTCATTTCTCCATTTTATTCATCTCTGTACACTCTACTATAGCTCATTGATGTCTGGGGCAGATTCCAATTTAAAATCACATACGTACTGTAAACCCTTAAATATTGGCAACCTGAAGTTTCCAGCATTCCTTAAGAATCACACATCTACATGTAGTAGACATTCTGATGTATTGGCATTTTACCGGTACTTTATTATGCAAATGTCATTTGTTTAGTAGTTGGTCAATGTTTGCCAGAATGTTTAGGTTTCACAGTGAAAAGTGCTCATTATAAAATACAGAGCGTATACCTTGTTTAAAAATAGAATTTGAATAGAGAGAAAAAGGGGAAAAATTGTAGGAATGCTGTTTTCAGTAGTTAAATCCAATGTTATGAGCATTTGTACTTGTTCTTTATGGAAGGTCATGATTCAGATCACATCGAGTGAAGTTATTTATTGATCAGAATCCAGAATGTGCTAGTGATCTTTGAATATAGTGGAACTAATTTATTTCCATCAATATGTTAAAAATTCCTTCCAATACACAATATTATTTATTTGAATGTTATGTATGGAGTAACTTATTCCACTGTATAAAAAAAGGAGGTTATGTATGTTGTTTTGTTGCAATCTTCCTCTGGTATTTAGGCAGATCTACAGTCTTGTATCAATACTGTTGATTCTGCACCCACTCTCTTAGCATGCCTAGCTTTTCATCTTTGTACTAGTGTACGTTTGTCTACCCCAATCTCTGTTTTTATTTATTCACATCAGTCAAAGCATTCTTTATGTGAAAATTTCCCTTCAAGCTCAAGTAAAGTTTTGGTAAAAGCAAATATTTTTTACTCCAATTTTGTCTTCAAATCTAGTGAAGTACATGTATCATGAACATATTGCACGAAAGATTTGTGAAAAATGAATCTTTTGTCAAATCTCAGAAATAACCTAGCATATGCCGGATAACAAACAAAATATTGTTATTACCGAGAGACAGCGCTAAATATGATTTAAAAGTCAAATTTAAATTTTTTAAATGAATCAGTTCACAAAAAATTATGCAATGATCCCGAAATGTGTGTAAGATACATGTCATGATAAACATCCTGCAAAACTCACATTTCTTAATCTTTACCAAAATTATATTTGGGCTTTAATCTTGTTACAGTTATATTAGTTATATTATTTATCGTCATTCTCCTGTGAATTGTAAGCTACTGCAATACTACTATTATTGCAGCTTTTTCCCATGAAACTAGGGTTTAAGAGTCTTTTGCTATTTCTGCCAATCCACAAGTTATGCATAAAATTTAAGTCACTCAGTAAAACAGCATTTTTAATTTGTTATTGCAAAGGTTCATTTTTGGAAGATCAAACATTTGGATTATCAAAACTTTTTTGAGCATTCTGAATACTGAACCTTTGGAATAAATACTGTGTACTAAACCAGGCACGTGTTTCTCCAAATCGTTCTGAAAGTTATGCACGACTTTAAGAAAGACTAGAGTATGTTAATGAGTGTAATACACATAACATTCTCGACCTTGCATGAGAACCGATATCAGTCGTGTGTTAAGTTGTTCTCANGAGCCACGTGGGCAACAGAATTTTTCACTGTTTTTGCTTCAGGGAGCGCGTAGCGCAATTGCAGCGCGCATTATATCAACTACGCAGAAGGGCGAAACTTGACCCTTGGCTGTGATGTTAGATGCATTGTTATTGGTTGATTTCCTTATATTACTGTTTAAATGATTGGTCAAGGGACCAAAATGGGCGTGATAGAAGATAAGAAGAAGGCGGTCCTACAAGAGAAAAGATCGCGTTAAGAAGATTTTCAGAATACGTCTTAGGAAAGATTTTATCGCGTTCCTAACTCGCAAAGATAAGAAGAAAGTTAGGAAGAAAGATAAGAACGATTTCAGAATACCCCCCCAGGTTATTTTGTTGGTATGATGATGCCAAATATAACACTACCTATTTCTTGAAGCGGGTGGAAATTCTATATCTCTGAACAGATTTTTCCCCGAGAACAATCTGCTTTTAGTATTGATAAGAGGATATGGCTGTAAAGACCCAAGCTTGAGCAAAGTCAACCAGGCATCAATCGAGAGATAAATAGGCATAAAGCATAAATACAGATGACTGAACGTTAAATTCTCCATCGTTACTATGCCAAAAACACTAAATAGTATTTGCCACCCCCTCCCAAGATAGCAATGCTGGGGGTGGAAATGTGACGACGACATGTTGTGTGCCATTGTCTTGCTTCACTTCATTGATTTGCACAGTTTTCTTATGTACCTTATTAAAATGTGCTTAGATAACCGATAAAAGATAGTTTTATGCTTATCTTCTAAATTATATTGCGTAAATCGTGCCAAGAATATCTAATAATGCAATCACGTCTCTACAGAATTTGCTGGCATTTCTAATCAGCACTACCATTGTTCATTGCATCTGCCTTTTAGGAACTCTATTCAATCCCTGCTTGTACATTCCATTCATCATGATCGCCTTTACATTCTATTGTATTTGGCAAAATATCGTAAATGTTAATCATACCCAATCTTTCATTATCTAAGCTTCAATTTGTGTATTAACGTAGGGAATATTTTCATTGAATACATATTAAGTAAACTGTGTAAATCAAGACAATGGCAGTATTTGGGAAGTTTGTTTCAATCATCTGTATTCTCTGTCAAAACAGCTCTCAATTGAAGCATAATGTAGGCATGGGCGACTTTGGTCAAGCTGAGGACTGTAATATTCATTTGAGAAGAAATGAATGGCAGATGGTTAAAAAATGCCTTATTTCAACATCCTTTTTGAAAACTAGTTCCCTCCGGTGGCCTTTTGTCAAATGTTGTGTATGTCGTCTTTCATGGTTCTATCTAATCATATCCATGTTTCAAAAAGTTTTTTTTGCATTCTGTAGCTTAATATATGTTCTTCCGTTTCCTGAATAGATTAATTAGGAATACAAGTAACTCTGCATAAGTCGGATTTTAGGGACCACAAATTTCTGATAGACATTGTTAAAAAACATAACATCGACTTAGACAGAGTAAACTGTATTTTGTCAATTTTAGTTTTATTGTAAGGCTTAACATTGGACCAATTTATCTCATGTAATATATGAAGCATTTGTTATTTTATTATTGGTTAGTTTTATTGAAAAGAAGTGCAACAGTATTTTTGTTTTGTTTGAAAGATTTTGATAGGAATTACAGTCATTTGGTATGTATGAGGATGCCCGATATGACACTACATTGGAAAGAGGCCAAGAAGTCTAAAGAAAAGTGGTAAATATCTTGCCTCTCTGTTATTTATGAAATGTATTCAATTTGGTGAGATATTTTCCTTTGAGGGACAAAAACAAAGAATGAGATCCAACCAAGGTTCCACATAATCAGAATTTGTCTGTGTTACAGATCTTGTAACTATTTATATACTACAAAGAAGCAATAGCAATATAATGTAAAACCATTTGACATAAAGAAAGGGAGGAGATAAATGGGACTTTCTCATATAGTGTAGACTTAACCTTGGACTGTATCATAAATGTCATAGAGCCTTGATTTAATTTTGTTCTTTTAATGTGTTTGTGTCATAGGTGCAAAAGAAATGTTTGATTGAATTTCCATGTTTTTGAATCGATGTTGTACAGTACAAGTAGTTGATGTTTAGGAATAGTGATAAAATCATATGAATGATATGTGTCTTGTGAGAAAAAAATAAAACATTAGACTGAGACCAAATATCATTTTGCATGTGTTTTTATTTTCAGGTTATGCAAATTAGGGCACTTCAAGAAAAATATCTAGACCATCCCTGTGAACAATAAACTTGGGAGCCAGTTCAACAAGGTTTGGGGTGGGAGGACAAACAATGGGAATTTGACTTGTATTTGAGCAAGCATTTTTGGGGGATCCTGGGTGGATTTGAGGTATAATCTCTTGTAACTACTATCTGACATTTAAAATCTGACACATCTTTTTGCAGACTCTTAAACATGGGAGGCTGTATTGTACTTTTAATATAGTACTGAAATGAGCTCTAACCACCCTAAAACACTGCAAGAATTTGCAAGTAGTAGTTGTTATACCCACTTGAATGATTTCCTTTATGCCCACTGCTAAAACCATGGAATTTTACCCTACTCTCCGACTTCTCCCTTTCTGCTCTCATGAACTGTTTGTTTGATGTTTTTGACGAGAGTTACCATGACATATGCCGCAAGCGGAAATATACTTGACCCCTTGATTTGTACAAAAACACCTAGGGGGTGTTGTTCAAAAGTTGCCATTGATTGCAAATCAGTTGCAAATTGAAATTATTTGGATTAACACGTTCAGATTAACTGAAACTTTCGATTACCTGCAACTTTTGAACAACACCCCCCACTTAGTGCACTGCAGTTCCCCTCACAGTTGTCGCTGACAAACTTCTGAAATTAGTCAGATGCAATAGGATCTCTGTTGAAGGGACTGTTGCATAACCCTTGTCTTTGCGCCTCCATCAGTACACCCTAAGACATCCAATGATGGAGTTTGCAACATCAGCCAATCACCTGTTTGGAGATAAGCTTGTAGAGAATGCTGCCTTTTTTTTTTGGAGAGGGAGCAGTTTCTAAGCTTTGATGGCCCTATCAGCAGTTACCTTTACTGAATATATCAAATCTCAAGTCTCTAAATTTTTGGTTGGTTTATCATTGAATATAAGCATAAATAATTCACAGCCAGCTTACTGCCCCTCTTGGCATGGATGTCCAGAAATACATTCAAGTCCCTTTAATATACACAAACCATGCAGTCACGTTCTAATCCCACGAGTGGTTTTGTTCAAAGACTGAAATCACGATAGAAACCACAATCCTGCCAGTCCTCAGGCAGTCATAACGGAGGATGCTACCAGAAACAATCTGCTCACAGGTGTTGGGTTCAGATGCTATACCACTTCTCATGCAATATCCAAGAATTATCTGACCACACAGATGTCACAAGAGTTGAGATGAATAATTATGAACATCCTGTCGACACCATTTTCAGGATGGTTAAAGGATGTCAATCCATTCAATGCAACTCAAAGACAAGAAGACCCCAGTACACAAGAACCCAGATGAAGAATTAAGAAGATGCTCTTAACGCCAATGTTGAATGGTTGGAGGAGGAGGAGGAGGTCAATCCCTCCTATGCAATACAAGACAAAAAAGACCCTTGTATCGTTTACAACAGGATCCAGTAGCACTCCAGAGAACCTTGTCAACACTGATCAGGCAGAGGAGCTTGGTTGAGCTATGCAGGCCAAGATGATCTGGACGAACAGTTCTGGATTCAGTAGAAACTAAGCACAAGTTCAGGTCATTGGAAAGCCTCAGATTTGGACCCAAAGTCGATGGAAAGAAGCTGATTATTGACTCACTCAATCTCTTCAATTATCTACTCATCTTCAGTGTTAGTCAAGAACAAAGAAGCTCTGTGTTTGAGTTGAAGGCATCATCAATTTCTCTTTTTGAAGAAGACCTGGGCCCCGTAAGAAAGGTTTGCGATTAATTGCTAATCTGATAGCGATTGATATCAATCGCAAGTCTACAGCAAATCATGTACTAAAGTTTGCTGTCGGTCGCAAAATCAAATAGCGATTAATCGCAAACCTTTATGTTACAGGGCTCTGCAGAAGTTGCAAACACTAGACAACACTGCTCTAGCAAGATTTGTCAAGACATTTGTGGAATCCTTTGTGCAAACACATGCAAGATTCTGATGACTTATGGTGGGTGCCTCATAAACAACTTAAAGCAGGGGCTGGCATCACCTGGAAGGGCATTGCAGAGAACTATCTTCAGCTTGTGAAATCCATTGGGTACCATTGTCCCAAATCACTGTAGCCTTCGATGGATATGGCAACTTCACTGAGAACCATGATCATCTGTGAGAACTTCCTGAACTACCCAACATAAAACACTTTGTCCTGAGAGAAGAGTTCCTAAACAATGAGCATCAAGCCCCAGCTTTAAGCTGAGACATTCTGTAGAAATAGGATCAATGTTCAGCGATTCCATGATGCAGATACTGTAGCTCTAGATAAGGTAGCTCTAGATAAGACAAAATATAGACCATTATATCTTCCTCACAGTAGACAAAGAAAAGGTCAGGGAGGTCCTCCAAAAATACTTATGCCTCTCTGGCAGTGAAACAGTGTCAGCTATTACTAGGTTCAGCAAATCAACTTTGGTCAACAAGCTCTGCAGGAAAATCAAGTTGGAAACGGATGTGGATGCGTTCCTCGATATCTAAGCCAAGGAGGACAATTTCATTAAAGCCAACTGTGGATTATTTATGCTCATATTCAATATAAACCCCCCTTCCCCCCCAAAAAAAACATAGGAGATTTGAGAATTGAATTCGTCAGCATGTGGGCTGCTGCTGGGTGCATCGAACCTGAGAAACTTCCCTGAAACCGGAAACTACAGTGCAGCATTCGCTTTGAGCTCATCCCCAGCCAAAAGTTGGCTGATGTTGCAAAGTCCGTCAATGGATGTCTTGGAGTAGCGATGGAAGCGCGTTGACAAAGCATACGCGCTAGTACCTTCAATGTACCCCATTGCACCAGACTGTTTTGTCAAATTTGATTTGATTTGTAGGACTATTTATTTTTTGTTTTGTAGGTATGTTTGTTACTTTTATTTCTAAAAATGATTGGTTGAAATAAAACATCTGAAAAACAAAAATGTCTGAAGTTCGTCTGCTGCAACTGTGTGAGGGGAATATCGCACACTTGGTGTTATTGTAAAGAGCTAGGAGTCAAGTGTATTTCCGCTTGCTGCAAATGTAACGGTAACTCATGTCAAACACATCAAACAAACAGTTCATGAGAGCAGTAAGGGAGAAGTCAGAGAGTAGCGTAAAAATACCATGGTTTTAACATTGAGAAATACTTCTATTGGATTGTAATAGGCATAAAGGAGACCATTCAAGTGGGTATGACAACTTCTACTTACACATTCTTGCAGTGTTTTAGGGTGGTTACGGCTCATTCCAGCACCATATCAAAAGCACAAAACAGCCTCCCATGTTTCAGAGTCTGTAAAAAGAAGATGTGTCAGATTTTAATTGTGAGACAGTAGGTACAAGAGATTATGCCTCAAATCCACTCAGGATCCCCCAAAACTGTTAATTATACATCTCATGCTTGCTCAAATACAAGTTAAATTCCCATTGTTTGTCCTCCCATCCCAAACCTTGTTGAACTGGCTCCCAAGTTTATTGTTCACAAAGATGATGGCTCAACCTGATTGAGAATCAAACAGTTAATTGGTACAGCAATAATCTGATTACATTTGGCATTATAGATATGGGAGAAATGAAAATTAATACTTTCAATCACAAACAAATGTATCCAGTCTTCACAAGGATGTTGGCTCGACCTGATTGTGAATCAAATGGTTAATTAGTTAGTACATCAATAATCTGACCAAATTTGGTGTTATAGACATGGGAGAAATGAAAATGGCTACTTTAAATCTCAACCAAATGTTTCCAGTGCATCCTAAAAACCCACAAGATAAACCCAAAAGGGAACATTTTACGGCCCAATTGTAGTTTTCACTAAATATGATATATTTAAAATCAATTTAGCATCCCCAGATATTCCTAGTTAAGCAACTCACATCAGTGAATACCTTTCCTGGTATCGCATCGCAATTTGCTATGAATTTTAGCAGGATTGCTATACAAAACATATTTTATGTAGCAACTTTTTTCACAAAGAACTGTAGTAAAGAATTGGGAAATTTTACTCAATGTTTAAAACTGCTAATCAAATGTGAAAAGTAATTCTATTCCCTGTGTTATATTGGAAAAAAAATGTTTTTCATTTCTGCCCTTCCCTCTTTTAGGGGGCCAAACTTTGGAGCATCAGAAGTCACCCAAAGGGTTTGGGATTGGAACTAAAGAGGTGTTTGGTGAGAAAACCATTGGCAAGCAATTTTTTTCACAGATGGTCAAAGAGAATTTTCTAAAATGCCCTATTACAATGTAAATATATTCTTAGTACTATTGAAAATGGTACAATATCATAAAACAAGGTGAATAGAGACAAAACTAAGGGGGTGTTGTTCAATACTTGCAATTGATCGGAATATGCCAATCAAAATCATTGTTTCATGCGTGTGTTGTTAAATGCGCACACCATGCACGAATGAAAATGCATGTTACAGTTGCAAAGTTGCAGTTGATTTGCAGTTCATTAGACCATTAAAGCATATTGCCTATCAAAATTTGAGGAAATTGTTTACAATCATAAAAGCAGATTTCATTATTTTTTCTTAGTTCTGTCCCTATTCTTCCATTTTACAGTACTTTGACATGGTATACACGCATACATAAAATAAGTCCGTGAATGACTTGAAGCATAATATTGTAAAATTTGCCCCCGACTGAACAAATCAGCTTCCATGTTTCACATTTAAGAATGGTTATCAACCCAATAGCACTTGGACAAAAGTCCTATTACTCACTGAAAGGCAGGGTGCTACAGTAATTTCTTGCACTACTTGCCCAACAGGGTAAGTATTTTTCCAAATCACTTGCCAGTAAAGTTGGTCAAATGATAGATTTTGTAACTTGATTCTCACAGAGAATTCACCAACAGTCAATAATCTATACTCTTGGACTTTCAAACTATTACTTTTCCATTTGGGCAAGTGACAATATCATTTACTTGCCCAATCGGTTTTGTTGCCCCAGGTATGTGGGCATGTGGGTTTGTAGCAGCCTGGAAGGTGTAGCATTATAATTGTCCATCTTACAGTTTTATGGACGATAAATAATTCTGAACCTGTTAATAGTTTTCTTTGTGGAATAAATTGATGAAGTAGAGGATGGCACAAATACCAGTCTAATCATTACAGCCCCACAAGAATGGTTACCATTATTACAATAGCATGTTAGAAACGACAGGCGGCTTCGGTGATTCAGTGAGTAATAGGAGGGGCCGTTTTGGGCACTTGAGTTGCTAAAGGGTTAACATCAACCTTTGATACACAGATCGTTTTTTCTGATGTTAACCCTTTCAGGACGATTGAACATATTTTGTGTTCTGGTTCAATAACTTTTGTTCCAGTGCTCTAAAAATATGAAAGGTGTATGAGCAGAAAGAAAAAAAATCAAATCTGACCATTATTATTGTGCCATCGTTTGATATTTTTTTAAAATGGAAATAATCGCTAAAATTGTCACAAATCCTTAGATTGGCAACACATTAAACATTTACAAATCCTTATTTTTCACACAAATTGGCAGCTTTAACATGCTTTTTAGCGATGGAGATTGTATCCCATAACATTATGTTTAATTGGAAAGTTTTGAAAAGAGGATTACAAATTTATTGTTGCCAATTTAATACAGAATAGTGATTGAATTTGTTGCAAAATAATTCATGTCCTGAAAGGGTTGATATTCGAAGAGACAGGTGGATGTAAACACTGAGCAGAAGGGACAGAGGATTTTGGACAAAGTAAACAACTTCATTAAAGTGTTCACAAATACAAGAAGGTAGCATCTCTGTTCATTGAGCAACACTTGTTTGATATCTCTAAACAGAATAATAGAGAAGTAATATCCCTTTGTGTCCATGTATCTATTGTGAATGCACGAATGAGATTGTTTACTTCATCCAAAATTTGTTGTCCCTTCTGCTCACAGAGAAATGCAGCAATCAAAAATAATTATAGACATCTATAAAATTTGTACACACCTATTCTATGGTAATAGGCACAGATTCCACTACGACGTTGATAAGTATGTTTGATTCTAATCTGCATTGCATACAATGTAACAATATAACAAGGTCCTGTGTACCAGAGCCAAAATACAGAAGGTAACAAAGATACATGCAGTCAACTCTGCCTAAGTCAGTTTTGGTCTTTCTGTAAAAGCTGAAATTTTCAATGGGGTTTTATTGTCTTGAATTTTGTTATTAAATTTTCTCTCATTAGAATGCCCATTGACCTTAGTAGAATAATCTTTCAAAATGTGGGAAAAAAAATCACTAATGTGTGAAAAGGTCTGAAATTCAGTGAATTTGCTCAAATTTATGTATGCTAAAATATTGGCTTTTATAACAGTTCAGTACAGATGACAACCTATAATTATATTCTTTGTCTAAGTACTGAAATCAATTTGAATTTATATAAATTCTACATTATTTACCTTTTACTGGTTACACACATTTTTGTGGCCCCATTAGATTTGACTTAGGCAGAGATACTGGTAAATACTAGTCATAAAAAGGTTCCATTGTATTTTGCAAAAAAAAAATTGCAAAAAAAGTATTACTATAAAATATTCTCCATTGACTATATACAAGATTTGACCATATACACATATATCATAATCCAAATGCTGTCAAAATAAGAGGAAAAAATACAGAGATGCCAACCTCAAGGTCAGTCATGGTCCTATTACAATGGAGACGCATCTTTGTCTACTATGCATGATAATTTGAATTTACTTTTGACAATGAGAGGTCTATAAATCTTATTACCCCATAATGAAACAAAGGAGGAAGGAGAATACAGGTTTTGGTGGGCAGGTCCCTTACGTACAGTAACTTGGTGGTAACGATAAACAATCTTTACTTTATTGGAATAGATCGCTTCCGAGAAGGATTTTCAAAATGGCTGAACCAAATTTTTTCTCATGTAAGAGGAAAGGAATAATTAGAACTTTCTAAAACTTTTTGTTGGTATGTTTTTATATCAATATATTAATTGGCGATCATGGCAACTGCTTCTGCATAGATTTTCAATTTTTACAGAATTTAATACAGCTTAAGCAGAAATTTTCACTGGGGTTTTACTTTCCTGGATTTTGTGATTATGAATTCGCTTAAGTTTCCACTCAATATAATGACAACAGACTTGAGTACAGTGATTTTTAAAATCGTTAAAAGAAATAGCAATCCATTATTCCATAAATATGTCTGAATTTCAGAGAATTCCCTAAAATTTAAGTACTGTAAGCTTTATAATGAAGTACATTCTTTACAAATTTTTACTTCATAGTGGCTCCACTTAGATATCAGGAGGTTGGCATCTCTGTTTAAACTTCTATTCTGTTTAAACTTCTATTAGAAATAGGTATTGCAATTTATGCTTCAACTATGACAGATATGCTACATCGAGCACAACACTCCATACATGAACAAACAGTCTTTCCAACCTTATTTGATACATAACAATATAGTCGAGTTTTCTCTTTTTAAAAGTAACATAATTAATGGACAGATCCCTTAAATCTTGTAACCATTAAGTGGCTTATTTTTGTGTGAAGTAAATTCTCACTTAAAAAAAACCCACAGGGGTGTGATTGAAGGATTGTCTCTAAGTAGCAAAAATTTGATGAATTATACTTCTCTAATTCATCAAAAGAATGTTTTGGCTTTGGTGCCTCTCATACCCCCTGCTGACATATTTGAAAAACACATACAAATGTGTTGAAATTACCCTGTTACTTTTAAAGGGGAACAGTTAAATTTAATATCTAAAGAAAGTTTTACTTGTACAGGAAAAACTATTTGCTTCTTGCATGATCCATAGATATTTGCTGATAAAATAATTGAAAATTATAACAAAAAAGACACACCACCAAACATTTTATACGTAAGTGTCAAAAGGTCACTCACACTTTCATACACATATCTCATTATATTGCACAATTGAATTATTTGAAAGAAGATAGAACAACAAATCATAATTCTGTAACTGTCTCTCACAAGCTAACCAAGTCAATCGATGACAAAAAGCCTAGAATTTGTAAATTAAATTTGCGGTGCCTTAATAAGACTCACACCTAATTCTACTACATCAGTTGAAAAGTAAACATTTTCCTCAATAAAACTGCAATTGTAATATTTCAGTAATTAATATAAAAGTCTTATTTGTTTTGATTTAAACATTTTTAATCAAATATTCCCCAATGTTTCAATAACTTTTGTGATTTGAAAATTTGATAGTACCACAAAGCATGAATCATTAGTTTCAGAAACTATTATCTCGAACAATGAGGAGAATCTATAATCGCTGACTGTCCTGGCAAGGTCTATTTGATCATTACTGATACAAGTATGTTAGGGATAGAGCAAGGTAATTCCATATTAAAAAAGAAGACCATATTTCATGAGTACAATTAACTGTCATCCAAATTGTATGCCATATCTCCCATCATTAAGAAAATATAACATTCCTACTTTATAGTGTATGAACCATCATTGATCTAACTTATTATTTGTTGGCTTGCATGTAAATAACTTTTCAGATAATATTTCACATGTTCATTTATAATCTTACAGTGGTGTTTTTCAATTTTGGTGAAAAGCCCCCCCCCCCCTCCAGAAAGTTCAATTCGGGCCATTTTTCTGTCGTTGGAGGGTATCCAAACTTTTTTTGGGGGGGGGGGAGAGGGGTGGGGTTTTATGGAAATCTGTGGATGTCAGTAATTGTTCTGATTCCAGCAAGGCCAATGTGCACCATCCTTTATTCGTAAGCACCTTTACTATCTGCTAGTATTGTTCAGAGGATAAAATTCGAAAATTCACTTGTGAATCATAGCCCCCCAAATTAAATCTTTCTATTTAGCCATAGATAGTTCATACCAGTGGATAAATAATTCTCTGTAGAGACAGAGATGATACACTATGGTAATGATGCATTCCAAATTGTTCACTTGTATCCATTTATGCTGGTAGCCCCTCCAGGAACAACAAGAAAACAAATATTGATTTTGGATGGCAGGAATGATAAAATTATTCTTGCAATTATAATATTCAACAAGAAGGCATTGCGTCAAAATAAAAAAGATTAATGGCGCCCTATCAAATTAAACATTAATTTGTACAGATACTTGCAGTTGTGACAGATTTATGAGACGAGTCCTGATCAAAAGTAGTAGTCACACTCCTCACAATGGTGATCCTGCCCTCATAGAGGTGGTATTCGACATCAAGATGGTGATCATATCCCCTCATCGTGGCGGCGGTCGCGCTCTCCGATGCCTAGCTAGAAACCTGAGGATCCATTGGACGATGAAAGGCCAAACAAGGAGAATGAAGACAGTCCTCATTGGTAGGGTCGGGAAAGGCCACCACGACGATGATGAGGCTGGGCGGGATGGGAGGGGTATGGCACCTTCTGGATGGTGGGGGAG
>BQKZ01000678.1:108493-119397 GCA_036244855.1 Temnopleurus reevesii
CAACCGCATGATCTCCATTGAATGGAGTTGAAGTGAGTCGTTTTCTACCGTTGTCATCTTCTTCCTCCATTACAGGTGGTAGAGAGTCTGTCTTGGATATGTGGGCCAGGCTTATCTGTAGCAGAGGAGGAAAATATCATACACAACACATTTAGGAACAAAGACATTTAAGCCTTAAATTCGTTTAGCAGAGAGTCTGTCTTTGATATGTGTGCAAGGCTTATCTGTATTGGTAGGATGAAAAAAATATGATACACACATTTATGAACATGAAGATGATTCAAGCCTTAAATGAAGAGCAACAAATGCTACTCTTAGGTGTAAGAACCTTAACTAATCATTCTAACAATAACCCACGAATCAAAATAAATTTCTTGTGTAATTTGTTGCTTTTTGATTTCTTATGCATTTCTTTGCTTTTTCAATCTCATCATTGTTGTTGACATGACTGTTAAAGCAATAAAATATTGTAACATATTGAGTGATTTCACCCATTCAGAGCAAAAATAATGATGGATTCATGAAATTTGACTGAAAATACAACTCACATTTCAAATTTTTTTCATACCGCAAACGCAAAAATGGCCTCATAACTTGTCCAACACCTGAAAGAAAATTGTTACCATTGCGCAGAAATCGCGCAAAAATAATTCACAGCAAAGCGACAGCATCAAATGCTGAGGCTTAAATTCCTTTGCCGGAGAGTCTGTAGAACAGCATTGTTATAACATGGACATAACTGTTTATTCCTAAAGCCTATCATCAATGTTTGATAAAAAGAAGATCTTAAATCTCTTTCCCATACCTGCTTAACAGTTCTAAATTCTACTATGACAGCCAATGCACATCTAATGCAATAGGGTTGGTGCAATGAGCAGGAATTTAAGTGTGCCATGCTTCTTCGGATTGGGAGTAGAATTGTGATACATGGCATACATACCAGCCTTACAGATTAGATGGGCTAAATATATCAGCAAAGGAAACTTGATATCTGAATTGATTGATTGCACTTCCCTTTCAAATCAAACAATTGAAAAAAGGACTCTTTTAGGCTTACATGTATCTGTATCTGCTATACAATACAACAAGACCAGCTGAATCATGTGACTTATGCATGTACACAGATGAGCTAGGAATTTAGAAAGGCACAAAAATACTATTGAAATCTAGTGCAAAGTGCAGCCCACATAGCACATTGTCACGATTATTCAAGCCAGCAGAAAAGCTGGCATGAATAATNCGTTTTCTACCGTTGTCATCTTCTTCCTCCATTACAGGTGGTAGAGAGTCTGTCTTGGATATGTGGGCCAGGCTTATCTGTAGCAGAGGAGGAAAATATCATACAGTGTGTATACATAATGGGGTGATTTAAGCCTAGAATTAATTTAGCAGAGAGTCTGTCTTGGGTATGTGTGCAAGGCTTATCTGTATTGGTAGGATGAAAAAAATATGATACACACATTTATGAACATGAAGATGATTTAAGCCTTAAATGAATAGCAACAAATGCTACTCTTAGGTGTAAGAACCTTAACTAATCATTCTAACAATAACCCATGAATAAATTTCTTGCATAATTTGTTGCTTTTTAATTTCTTATGCATTTCTTTGCTTTTTCAACCTCATCAATGTTGGTGACATGACTGTTAAAGCAATAAACATTGTAAAATAAAGTGATTTCACCCATTCAGAGCAAAAATAATAATGGATTCATGAAATTTAACTGAAAATACAATTCACATTTAAAAAAAATTTTATATCGCAAACGCAAAAATGGCCTCATAACTTGTGCAACACCTGAAAGAAAATTGTTACAATCGCGCGAAAATAATTCACAGCAAAGCGGCAGCTTGAAATGTTGAGGCTTAAATTCCTTTGCCGGAGAGTCTGTAGAACAGCATTGTAATAAACATGGACATAACTGTTAATTCCTAAAGCCTTTCATCAATGTTTGATAAAAAGAAGATAGCTCTTAACCCCTAAACTGCTGCGGGCCACTTTTGTGGCCCAAGAACTTGAAACTGCCATACCTAAAATCTGTGTGCATGACAAAAGGATACAGAACTATTGAGCATGAACCACTTTCTCAAACATCCATTTGATATTAGTTGTCAATAGTCATTCAGGACTCTGGGCTGAAAAGAATTCTTCCAAACTTCAGTGGCATTACACAATGGACTGATATGTTAGGGCCTGTATCAAATTCTTTGCGATCTCATTATTGATACACACAGAGCTTTAGTACAGGGCTTTGACTTTCACTTCGATTTGACTCCTAATTACATATTCATCGCATTGTTTTAGGAAGGACCATTTACTAAAAAAACTGTAATATGTTTTGCCATGATATTGTACAGTATTTGAGAATAAGTTGTGTAAATTCCAGCATCATACCACTAACATTTATAACAAAAATAAAGGTCAAAGTAACCTATGTTTTTTGTGGAATTTATTGCATCAAGAAAAGTGTTCAGCAGTTTATGGGTTAAATCTCTTTCCCATACCTGCTTAACAGTTCTAAATCCCACTATGCACATCTAATGCAATAGGGTTGGTGCAATGAGCAGGATTTGAAGTGTGCCATGCTTCTTTGGATAGGAAGTAGCATTGTGATACATGGCATACATACCAGCCAGGATGGGCTAAATATATCAGCAAAGGAAACTTGATACCTGAATTAATTTGATTGCACTGCGCCAAAGATAATTTAATACCAAGATGGATTAGTTAGCTGGCCCCAGGGGGTAAGCTCCGTCTGAGCGAATCGACGGACGGAAAAACAGTTTCGTTCTCCATAGACTTACACGTAAAAACATACCACCTTTTTTGGGAAATATCCGCCTTATTTCTGTTTTCCTTGCGNAGCGGGAGGGATCTCAAAATTGCAAATACAAGTAATCATCTAATTAGTGCATGATCTCATTTCACATTCTTTGTTTGTGATCTTCTTTACAACACTGTTATTTAAATTTCTATTCTCAGCTTGCTTTTGTTAAGGTTTAAGGTTTGAATTGAATCAAACTCCAATTTCTCCAACCGGATGCCAGCCCCGTTTGCTCACTGCTTCCACAAGCTCATATGCTTGCTTTGGTCTATATACTCTCCAAAGTCAGAGCCGGAATTTTCATAGTTAGATTGAAATCCATGTGGGAGTCTATGCACAGGAGAGCAACGAGCACCACGTCTGAAAATTGGGAGCACACATTTCCATTATTACATACATATTCAAAAGCAATATGCATAGACACCCCTGCCAAGCTTAGCAACAGGCACTGTTCATCACTGCAGTAAGTGAACAATAGATCTATCAATTCAAGCTGCATACAATAGACTATTACATCAAAGGGAATTACCTCTGCACAAAGCCTGCAAGAATTCCACACTTCTAAAGCACTTTGATGGAAAATACAGCCAATTTAATCTAGGCTTTACAAAAGGATGCATTCAGTTTTCCAGTAAAGACACAACAAAGAAACACCAGCAAGCAAACTATTCTGATCAAATTCAATGCATACTTTAAAAAGAGAAGTTGTCCCTGCCCTCAAAGCTTGCCATAGACATGCCAAACAAAGTACAGATAATGTATGCAAACTTCATTCCTGTTGATTGAATACCGGTAGGTTTGCTAATAGATTCAAATCTACCCTAAAAAGGACAGGGGGGGGGGGGGGCAGTGGAGAATCAACCAAAATTTGGGCACCAATTCTGTTTGGAAGCCAACCCCACTTGAAAAAATTGTTGTCAAGGCCAAGATGGCTAAAAATCATGAATGTATGTACAAAGTGAATGTAAATTGTGTTTCAAGTAAAGATTCACAAATACATTAATATTTCAACTTTAACGGGATGAAAGCAATTAATTTTAGCATAAATATGATTCAATTCCAATGAAAAAAAGCAATTAAAAACAAGAAGTAAAGAAATATAGAAATACATACGATATTTAACAACAAATAAGAACAATCCATAAGATATTGGCTTCACAATTTTTTCCACATAGACCTGTAAGAAAGGTTACTGTAAACATTCAGATATAAATTTATTTTATTATGTGATTGATTTTTTTCCAAAATTTGACTATGCAATTTGGCAACATTTGAGCAATTCCACATGGGAAGACCAAAATCAGCAAACTTTTAAATCCAACTTATCAAAAAATGTTCATTGCCTTTAAAGCTCAAGTACAGTTTTGGTAAAAGCGAATATTTTTATTACCAGATTTTGTCTTCAAATCTATATGAAATGAAATATAATATCATTAACATATTGCACAAAAGATTATGCGAAAAATGAACGAGTTTTGGAAAAGCTATAACCGAAAATGTGCAAATTTTTATAGCATGGTGCGTCACCACGCTATTTCAAAATTTTCTTTCTTGATGAAGGACAACTTGCCACGCTAAGAATTGGATGAAAATGTCAAAATATCATTCTACTGTCAAATCTCGGAAATAACTTTGTATATGCTTGATAACAAGCAAAATAATGCTATAACCAAGAGAGGGCGCTAAATATGATTTAACAGTCAAATTCAAATTTTCAAAAGAATCAGTTCATAAAAAAAATATGCTATGGTCTCAAAATGTGAATACGAATTACATGTCATGATAAACATCCCCAAAATTCACATTTCTTTTTCTTTACCAAAACTGTACTTGGGCTTTAATAGGTAGTCAACTTGAATAACTAGAAAATTTAAAATCAAATTTGTACACTTTGCATACTGCATCATCATATTCACATGATCTTAGCCATTTTAGAACTGTGACTATGGGAAATAATATTAATTATCATGAAACAATTCTGCAGCAGCCTATTGACAGTATTAACTGCCTGCACTTACCCTACTAATGAGCGGCTCGTCCACAGAATCACAGAATTCATCTCCCTCAGAATCACTTTCACTCTCCGAGGACTGATGTTCTTCCGCAGCTTCCAACTGGCTTTTTGAGATGAGGATTGGATGACTAAGCTCAGCAGAATCTAGGGATTAAAAATAAATATGTGATGCCAGGAATTTATGTCAGTCACTGATAGTGACAAGCTGGATTATCAAATCAGCAAATTTATAAAAAGATTCAAATTTATGCATGTTTCTTGCCAAAGAACCTTGTTACGTGCTATATCTTACACCAATTAGTCAAATGAACTGCAATAATTGGGATCCAGTTTGCAGATTACAGTAGTTATGTCAAACAAGCCTCGGGCAAATTTTTGGGCTGTCAAGAGCAAACTTTGTACACTTTGTATAAAATTTGCAATTATAAGTAAACTCGCCTATCAGGACAGGATGATTGAACTGGCAGAATCTAAGAAATAAATAATAAACTTTGAATGACTTCATGTCAGACGGGAAAAGATGATAAAGGGGCGGAGGGAGACAATGCGCATGGGGGCATAGAGAGAAAATACAGTCAAATTTCAATCATATCAAATTGTTAAATACTTACTCTCCCCTGGATGTACAGTCTCAACTCTAACAAAGTTGCTTTCTCTAGTTTCCTCATTTCCCCTCTCCTCTGTCTCCATATGATCTCCGTTCCTTCGATGGTCATCCACTGACCTCTCGTAGAGGTCACCCTTCAGATGGCCGTTGGTGTAATCAGATGAATCGCTTAGATTGCCATTTTGTAGGGTAGGTCCTTGATCACCTACATGAATGAAATAATAACGATTTTAAAAGGAAAGCCTAAATTTCGCTCGGGAAATTTACTGTGATACAACAATAAAATGCACTGAAAGTTTTTTGTATGTAGAGCTTTCAAAGATGAATTGCAGAAGTGTGTCCTGTTTGAAATACACCATTCACATTAGCCTACATTCCTTTTTTAAAACTCTTTTATAAAGCTATTGGAAACAACAATTTTTTTATTTGAGATAATTTTGCAATTGATCTCAAGAAACAGGCCCCTTTTGGTCTCCTCCATGGAAGAAAGGATCTATTTTTGCTGGTCAAGCCATCTACAGATTAATCTCCAAATCCTGGATCGCCCTCAAACATGTATTTAAGGTAATTCAACAGCTTTATGAATGTCCATTACGCTATAAACAGCTGCATATTCCTTGAAGAAATCCTCTAAATTTATGTGTCACAGATGCGTTTTGCATTTCATTGATTACATTGTAGTTGTCTAGACATTCATTTTCTGTGTATCAGACATGACACGTTCATGGAATTATCCATAACACAGTCACTATTTATGAAAAGTACATGTATCACCAATAAATTCTCCTCACCTCTCTCATCCACTCTGGTCTCTTTCATTCTGACATCTCCGTTCATGTGACCATTGACCTTTGTGACCTGTGGAGATGGGTGAGGCGTCTCCTCCTCCTTCTCTGGCTCCTGCTCATCACTGACGAGCTCAAAGAAAGGTCCCATCACCTTCAAGAAGCTCACCACATCATCTGTCTGAGGCATCGTCTCGATGATCTAAGGTAATGATATGAGAGATAAAAAGGAACAGATAAATGGGTCATTCCATGGAATTTGGTAATTTGTATGCCATACCAGGGGCCTGTAACATACAGATATTTTAAGTGTATTAAATATACTATCTATTTTGCAACTAATTTGCCATATGTATTCTCACAATTGATATTGATTCTACGATTGATTGAAAATCGCTTTGTATGTTACAGATTGTATCCTAAAACGTCTCCATGACAAACTGGCTATTAAATTCAAGATACGTTTTTTACCCTTAGTCATAAGAGGTACTTCTTAACTAGACAAACAAGCTTTATTAAAAAGAGATGAATGCACTAAGCAAAAGTGCAAAACAAATAAGCAACCATTTTAATTTCAGACTGATCCACACATGTATGCAATACTCAACACATGTTCTGTGAGTATGTTTACATTCCCTGAGGACAATTTTTATGGCTTTCAACATCATGGGAATGAGCTCTTTTTACATAAATATTTGTCAGGGGCTTGGGCATACAAGATTAATATGATAGTACCATGCCTAACATAAAGAAACAAATTATATCATCTACAATTCAAATTAAAAACTACCAACAGTGTATGGAGTTTGAACTGATAATATATTTGTAAGCCTACACTGTATACACCAGTCTATCACATACATCATAACATGAACAAATTGCAATTTTAAGACAAGCTGTATAAATTAAAATAATCAAACAATCCATGTAACAAAGCTCCTCTAGATGGAAGAAATGCATGCAAGTAAACAACAAGCTGGATTTAAGCATAAACATGCATAATTTGTAACTGAAACAAATGATCAAGCTGACTAAAAAAAGTTGAATATTATTAAAAACATTTGAATAAAATTACACAAAAGAACATTGTCCGGACCATGGTGAAACATGGCACAGACTCAAAACAGGTGACCTTCTTTGCACAAAATTTTGTAAAATAACACCAAATGAATAGCACATTATATGTGCTTTAATTGCATCACATGCCCAAGAACATAACAACTTTTTGAAGATTTAAAAAATTATTTCAATTCAGCTCTAGCCATATTTGACCACTAGCCCCAGGGAATACACCTGTACATGTATGTTAACGTACCAGTCGCACACCATCATGAATTCACAGTTCACCTTTTATTGCAATAATTCTAGCAAGTTTGGACAATGAAACTGAACAAAGTAAACAGTGGTAAGTAAGCTAATAACTTTGTCCAATTTATTTGTCTGATAACATCTAATGCCAAAATAAGCAGTACAGAGTACTTGACTCACTTTATACAGGTGAGGAATATCCCGGGCTTTGGAATTGTCCAGAACAGTCTACATGAAAACAGAAAACAAACATGCAAAATGAGATNTGTCTAGACATTCATTTTCTGTGTATCAGACATGACACTTTCATGGAATTGCCCATAACCCACTATTTATCAAGAGTATCACCAATGAATTCTCCTTACCTCTCTCATCCACTCTGGCCTCTTTCATCCTGACGTCTCCGTTCATGTGACCGTTGACCTTCGTGACCTGCGGGGATGGGCAAGGCGTCTCCTCCTCCTTCTCTGGCTCCTGCTCATCACTGACGAGCTCAAAGAAAGGTCCCATCACCTTCAAGAAGCTCACCACATCATCCGTCTGAGGCATTGTCTCGATGATCTGAGGTAATGGTGTGAGAGATAAAAGGAAATGATTGATGAGTATATCCACATAGTTGGGACAATTTTTTTGCCATACCAGAAATCTGAATCCTTCAAATAAAGAAAATACAGAATGTCTCTACGACAAACCGTATACAAGATATATTTTTACCCACATTCCTACCTGTAAAGAATACTCGTTAAAAGGGAAGTCCACCCTGAAATGATATCTTTTAAAACTGAAACGGACAAATTTGGCAAACAGAACAGAAAAAAGTGAGGAAAATTGGAACATTGATAAATAAAGTTATGAATTTTTAATGATTTGACAAATCAGTGAAAATTTCCAGACATGTTGCCAATTTGATGATGCTATGGGTGCACAACTCACCATGAATATATTTTTTTTGCAGAAAAGGTAACATTTTAAAGCATTGATATGAAAATTTAAAAAAACAAAACATAATTGTGCACGGTCTATAACGTCATCAGTTGCCAATTTGTCTTAATAGCTAAACATTCATTACTTTCTTATGAGTTGTCAGATTTCATTCAATTTTGTTTTTATCTTTTCATCTGATTTTACTGCTACTTGTGAATAATGATGTTTGTTTCTACATCAGACTCTTCTTTTACCAACATGTCTATTTCAGATTGATCTACAGTATGTAATACTAATGAAACATGTGAACTGTGTTTGCATTCCCTGGGAACAATTTCTTGTGGCTTTCAACATCATAGGAGTGACCTCTTTTCTACAAATTGTCATTTATTCATTGAGGCATACTGGAGTAATACGATAGCATCATGCCTAACATACATGTAAAGCAACAAATTACAGTATACATGTACAATTTAAACTAAAACATATCAGCAGTGTGAGGAGCTTGAACTGATATCTTTATTTGTTAGCTGCACTTTGTGCCTTGACACCAGTCTACAACATACATGAACACTGTAACATGCAAAATGCTAATAAAGTAAAATTGCAATTGTAAAACAAGCTGCATAGAGTAAAATATTTCAACAAACCATGTAACAGAACTTCTTTGGAATAAATGCATGCAAGGAAAGTAGCTGGATTTTAGCATTTACATGTATATGCACAATTTGTAACTGCAACTGATCAAGCTGACTAAAAACGAAATACTTAAAATACAAAATTAAATTTATATAAAAGAATATTGACCGGAGCATGGTGAGTAATGGCAAAGGCCAAGAATAGATGACCTTCTTTAAATAGTTTTTTTTTTAAATAACACCACATGAATACCAAATATATGTGCTTTAATTGCATCACATGCCCACAAACACAACAACTTTTTGAAGATTAAACAAATTATTTCAATTCAGCTCTAGCCATATTTGACCAATAGCCCCAGGGAATACACCTGTATGTCCATGTACCAGTTGCACACAGCTTTAAATATCAAAAGATTGTTTGGAGTGTATAGCATGTGCCCATCATTAATTCTCAAATCACCTTTTATTGCCATAATCTTGACAAATCTGACCATCAAAAACAGGTTCTTTACTAATTGTGGACATCCAAGGATTTGCAAAGTAACATTTTCTTTATAATGTAAATGATGTCTACCCACTTTTTTAATTCATTTTAGGGCAATGAACTGATGTAGAATTATATTTACATTGCATTGTGCAGGTCATTCATTAAAAATGAAAAACCTTTAATTTTCAATGGTTCAAAATGCTCAAAGAAGTGCAAATGTACATTTAAAGTTTCACTTCATTCAAATCAAAATTGTTATGCTTCTATGACACTATGAAATCAAAGGTCAAACAAACTGGACAGAATAAGCAACTCCCTATAGTGCAAAGGCTTGAAAGGGAAGTTGAACATCGGAGTTGTCCATTTCCGGTTTACAAATAGTTTTAAATTTTGTTTGTTTCTTGCCAATGAACATAGTTTGAACTTCAATTCTTGGAATCCAGTTTGTGTGCATTACTTGTTGCTATGTCAGACAAGCCTCAGGCAAGCTTTCAGGTTGTCAAGAACAACCTTTGTGTATCATAGATTATGCATGTACAATTTGCATATATTTGTAAACCTGCCTATTTCAAACGCTTTGAAATCAAAGGACATAGAAACTGGACAAATTTACAGTGGTACAGAATCAATAGGGAAACTCTAAACTTAGTCCAATTCCTTTGTCTGAGTACATCTAATGCCAAAATATGCATTACAGAGGACTTGACTCACTTTATACAGGTGAGGAATATCCCGGGCTTTGGAATTGTCCAGAACAGTCTACATGAAAACAGAGAATAAACATGCAAAATCAGATGATTGGAAAGAAAGGGTGCAAACAGAAAATAATAAAAGTGCAGGAGAAACTAATACAACACCTGTGCAACAAAGTTAAAAGTGCTCGCACTTATATTCTTAGATTGTTCACTTGACACTTTTATGACAGAATTTCTGATATGGTTCATCTTCATTATCAAAATGAACTTTTTAATATTCTGAGTTTCCACTTGATATTAATAGTAGAGCTAACTCTGCCTATTAAAGGCTTAATCTCTTGGAACCATTGAGTCAGTTTGACTCTGAAGGAGAAATTCAACTAAGTAGATGTAGGTTTGACATGATTTGTTTAGGCGCCACATCCAAATTATACCGCCCCAGCTGCACGCATCATGCCGCGGCTATGACGCCAAACGGCCTCGGCCTCTCGCAGCGCGCAGCGAACAATAGACTTGCCGTGCACGCTGCAGCTTCTCGAGCTCGTTTCCTCCCCGAAAGTCGAGCTTGTTCACAGGCCCAGCGAGCTGCGAGACGCTGACCTCCGCGTGGCTGCAGCTT
>BQKZ01000678.1:126587-140419 GCA_036244855.1 Temnopleurus reevesii
TTTTTTGTGGAATTTTCAAAATAAAATGGATCACTACTTGTCAACGTGAAGAAGCTTTACCATTTCTGTGTCTGCACAACATTCCAGAATGCTGGTTTGGCATCGCGACAAGGACCCTCTGTTGCTTGTTTGTAGAGGCCATAGAAGCGCTTCATCAGTTCGTATGATGGTTGAAAGGGACCTGGTGGAAGACAACACAAATAAAAGTCATTAAGATTATTATTTTTCATCAGGGTCTAAGGTTATTGATTCAGAACAAATCACAATACAATCTATTTTAATTGAAAAATGCATACATTTATATATCTAAAATATAGTTGTGAAATATTTTTGTGGTCTATACAATAACTAGATTTACCATACCGAATAAGATCCAGTGTCCGGCCCCTTAAGCAGTTTTGCTCTTCCACAAGCCACAAAATGTAACATTTCACGTTTATTTTCAGGTTATTATTTAGCCCAAATTCTGGGCTTTTCATTGATGTGCATAACTTGATGAAGGGCGCCTGTATATTCGCGCAGTAATCGGTGATGGCCAAGCGACATAGGGCAGATGTAGCCGGTCGCCTGCCTTGTGATTTGAGCCTCCATAGGGATTGTGTTGAAGCGTATGTGCACTTATTAATGCGCGCGCATCTGACTTAAGTGCGCGCCATAGACAAACTGCATGAGGCTTGGGTGCCGGTGACACCTTTCATGTCGGGTACTGGTTCCAATACGGTACATATATTTGCAGAAACATTTTTAAAATACCTGTACTTGAATTATTAAATAGCAAAAAAGATATTTGAATCTTTTTTTAATTTCTTCAAAATTGTTAAAACAAAAATTTTCTTGAGAATGGTTGGTAAATTCATTTATCATTATTTAATCAATAGTATCAGCAAATCGCTCCAAGAAATAGGTGGCATATTTTACTTTTGAACACCCAACAGCATTCATCATAAATTTAATGATTCATTTTATTTTTTGTAAAGAAATGTTTGAAAAGCGGGTAGAAAAAAAACGGGGGATGGAAAGGCTCCCATAATGCTATGAATTGCAATTATCAAGGTCCATAAAATGTATCCACTATGTGCGACTGTGATCATATGGAAGACGATTACTGTAATTTGTTGAACCCGACCTTGGTCGATCTTAATGCGGTACCCAAGCATTGACAGCGCTACTCCCCGGAACTCCGGGGGCGCAACGAGTACGGAAGACACAATTTCCATGGGCCATCCTACCCGAATCTGTTTGCAATATAAGACCAAAAACACAAATGAATATCGAGGATCATACCATTTGAATGAAATAAAATTGGTCTCGAGTTATATACATATCACAAAATCTTACTAAAACAGTTGAACTCACCATTTTTCGGAAGCTTTTTAATGACAGACACCGCCGCATCAAATTTCTCTCCAACAGACGCCATTGTTGCTCAGCGGATCACAACAATACGGTACCGGTACGGTACGGTACTGCTATTTTGGCGTCCGTCCAACCTGAGTGGTACTGGTGGGGGGTGTGACTAGGGCGCTGCCAGCTTGAGCACTCTGGGCGGTTCGGAAAGAGCCCATGTTGTCAGGTTTATAAAGAGCTTTATAAAGGGTGCACAAAATGATCAATACAAGATTGTTAAAAACTTAAAATTGTTAGTCTAGGCTTGCATTTTCTAACATCAAAATACGCACGCGCGAATAATGTTTCATGCAACGACAACAACCAGGGTAGAGTGGGGCGAGTTGGCCCATTTTCCCCCTTCAAAATCGTCTTTTATATTTATAGAGGCTACGGACATTAACATTTTCTTTTACATTCTAATCTTGAATACGGTATTTCTATTTTGAAAGTATATCTATCTAACAACATAATATAAAATATCATCAATCTAAATTTTGGCACCCCAATCCCTCTTCCCAGAAAAATACATCGGGTTGTATTTGTGATTGATGCTCATTATTTTTCATCAGATGGTTTGATATGTTACGTCATTATTTCTCCATTCTGTTTCACTCAACATTTCTTTTTAAAGGGAAGCAACCGAGAACGGGCGTGTATACATAAACATGTATAAATATATAAACCATGTTTGCCAATAACTCACCACTTTTCTGCCATTTTAGACATAATGCTCAATCAGCTCAAACATTTGTGTATTTTTAAAAACAAAACAAATATTTACCGTTAATATCGTCTACAAAAATTTAAAAAAAAAACATTGTATATTCTTATAAATATCGGGAACAAATGTTAAAGAGGGATTGTTTTAGCACTTTTTCAATCTGAGTAGACAGACATTGCAAATCAAATTCTGTGTTTTATCATGAATCGTAATGAATAAAAAATCCTACAAATAGGGAATAAATGTTTAAAAGCAATCAACCCTGAGTGTAGACGCAAAGGCATGTTCACGTGTGTATGTGTCTGTGTGTGGGGGGGGGGGGGGGGTCGAGGAGCACTCAATGCCCACCAGCACCATCACCATCTTATCCTAACCCCTGCGCCATACTTTAAACCTCCTCTATGAATAGTGCGTAATTTCACATTTAACAGTGACATACTAAAAGAATCATGACATTGAATTTGAAACAGTAATGATGAAATGATCATGCTTGATAAACGTTGAGGAAAAATTTTACGATTGAGGTGTTCTATATAAAAATGAATGTGTCGCTAGTGTGCACTTGTGATATTTCTGTATTTTGATGCATGCAACAAAAAACTCAATCATCTCAGGTAATAAAACATTTGAATTGAACAATGGAGAAAACGATTCCAACACTGTGATCCGACACATCCCTTGCAATCACTCCTAAACATGAGTCTTGATAAAGTTAAAGATTAATCCGAACTTTAGACTCCTAAATACTTCCTTATACAGATGGATTAAATTCATTATCATTTTCCTCTGATAAGCTTTTCTTGTATACAAGAGAAGGCACACATGACTGTATGTTCATACATCAGGAGATAATGCATGTACAATATTCGATTGAATACTTATCGACTGGACCATTATTGTTCGAATAAATATTTTTGCATCCGAAAATATACAATTTCGTGTGGAATGATAAATTTACAATAGCAGACAGCGCAAGAAGAGAAGATGAAATTAATCAGAGGAGGGTACTGAACTGAACGCTGTCTTCCTAATTTGTTTGATTGACCTTTTTTCAATGAGAAATAAGACATTATAATACAATGATGCGTACAGTATTTGGAGTCGCTTTTATGATTTCTGTCATCTCACATTCAGCCTATTCAGGTAAGAGGACAATTACATGATGGAATTATATATCCATGATTACATGTTATTATAATATACCGTCATTGTAGTGTAATGCCTTGCATGCCAAGTATTGTAGATATCCAAACGTATTATCATTGATGATGATGATGATGATGAGTGACAAGGATAATGATAATGATCATAATGACGATTATGATTATAAAAATGATAATGATCATTATTATCATCATAATGGTTATCATTGTCATCATCATTATCATTATCATCATCATCAGCAGCAACAGCATCATCATCACCACCCTAATCATCATCAGCATCATCATCACCACCACCACCACCACCACCATCATCATCATCATCATCATCATCATCATCGCCAACATCATCATCCCCACCATACCTCCTCCATCATCATCATCATCATCATCATCACCACCACCACCATCATCATCATCACCACCATCATCATCATCATCACCATCACCATCACCATCATCATCATCATCATCATCACCACCACCATCATCATCATCATCATCATCATCATCATCATCATCATCATCATCATCATCATCATCATTATCATCATCATCTTTACGATGCCTGGATGCAGCGAGAGTGCATGGTTTCAAGACGTGGAATAATGCTATGAGCGCATGAGCATTCTGTAATGTTTATTTCCATTCATTTATACCACCCTTATTATTATCATTTGCTTTAACATAGCTGATGGCGTCGTTGGTGGATGCCCAGATCCTTGGATGTGGGTCCAATTCGAGGATCAGTGCTACACGATGCCTGCATACAGCGAGAGTGGTTTCAAGACGTGGAGTGGTGCTAGGGAGGAGTGTAGGAGCATAGGAGGGGACCTGGTTATCATAGATTCACCGCATGCTCAGGGTAGGTTTGTACATGGTAACCCCTCCCAAATGTAACACATGAGACCCCTGATACAATTTAATTTGAAAAGAAGAGGTTATGACTGCCATTTGGGGGATGCGGAATCTCCTCCCCCCCCAAAAAAAAAAAAAAAAAAAACTAAAAAAAAACTGAAACTGTCCCGAAATAAATGATAAATTTTTTTTATTGCTTGTCAGGAATCTATTTCTCACCCCTTCAATAAAAGCTACCCGCAGCTGCAGGGTAAGTTCTATTACCTCAACTTTTTATCTGTATTGATATATGAAAAAAATTAGTCAAAGTAAATGGAAAATGGGATGTACCTAAACTTATGAATACAGTGTATCGTAGTAATCCCCCTCTCTCCGCATTTCTAAATTTATGAACATCAACGCAAATGAATATCACTCTGCCATTCACTATTAACACATCACAAAATAGTTAATTTTATCTTTTAAAAATCTCATTCAATATTCGATCTGAATATCCTTCGTGTTGACGAATGTTTCATTTTACTCGAGAAACTTAATTTTCAATTAGAGCGCCCGGAAAGCTATGTCATAGAAAATATTCGGTGATATTAATTGTTGAAAGATACATCCATTTTGTTGTATAAGAAAAGCTTATCAAAAAGACAGAAAGGGAACAGTATCAACATTATATTACAACAAGTATTTGCTCCCAATTTTCTTCCTTTTTGATGTGTTCTTCAAAATAGCCTTTCTCACAGCCGAAATGGAATATGAACAAACAGACGTGTGGATTGGATTAACGAATGTACAAACCAGTCCAGACTTTACCTGGGTAAACGGCTCGTCACTAGACTACACCAACTGGGGTCGACAGCAGCCAGACGGCTACCCTGGAAGTACTGGTTCAAACCCACCGGTAGGGAGAAAAATAATTTTAAGATTAAGTTTGGAATACGAGCACAAAAGTATAGGTTTTGAAAAGAAAACATGCATGAACTGCATTACAATAAGCATTTGCTCCTTTTTGTTTGGAATATGAGATTAAAAGTATAGGCTATGAAAAAGAAATTATACGATTTTTTTCTTAAATGAGGGGAAATTCTTTAACAACTTGGATTTATATGAACACACTTCAGACTTAACCCATTGACTATCTAATTCTGTAATTCTGGAGGTACTGTTTTTTAAATCCATCGGTAGGAAGAAAAGGGATTATCAAAATCAAGTTTGGAATACGAGATCAAAAGCAAGTTTTTATAAGAAATCGTGAACTGTTTATCTTACAGGAGCGCAAACTTTTTAACGACTTTGATCTAAATCAATGCACTTCAAACTTAACCCATTGACTACCAAATTCTGTAATTCTGGAAGTGCTGGTTCAAATCCATGCACCGGTATGAAAGAAAAAGAATGTTACCTTAATATCAAGTTTGGAATACATGCTCAGAACTAATGGTTTTGGAAAGAAAACATGCAGTGGCGGATCTACGGGGGGGGGNATTCAGTTTGGAATACGAGCTCAAAAGTACATGTTTGAACAGAAATTATGAACTGTTTATCTTACATGAGGGTAAATTTTTTAACGAATTGGATTGAAATCGATGCACTTCAAACTTAAAACGAAAATGGCTAAGACTCCACAAAAACTATTACTAGTTCCTTGAGCAAAATGTGTATTTTTTTCAGTTTATTAGTCGATGAATTATTCTCTGGTCGCTTAAGAAACGTAAAACTTTAGTTTGGTAGATATTATAGAATGGGTGACGATATTGCTGGCCTTTAAACTTCAAATTGGCACAAAATTTGGGGTAAACACAGGCTCCCCGGAGACAAAGAAAATAAAGTGTTATCAAAATGCACAGCAATGAAGAAAATGTGACTGCCGATATTATAAAAAGCATCTAAACGAGGCGTATCGATATATTTATGAATTCTGTATGCATGCAGCTCAATTTCCAGTGTTTATGATTCCTCGCTGTTTCAGGCATGCGTAGTGATGATGTCAATCGAGAGAGAGGCGGGAAAATGGAACGATCAAGACTGCAACAGGACCTTACCTTTTTACTGCCAGAGACCAGTTGGTAAATTAATGACATATCAAGCAAAATAATCTAGTAACGATTCTTATAAATATTTATTATTACATGTCACTGAAATCTGATCATATATCCGACATAGACTTAAATATTTTAATTTCTACATATCAAACTGGAGATGTTTTTAAAATGTCGTTGAATATGAGGCCCACAAAAACACAAATAGTCAGGGTTGTCGTTCTTTGAAAAGAGGGATATTTAATCATGGCTCGTTCTATATCGAAGTATACATAACTTTTCCAATATCATAATTCATAATGCAAACCCACAAAAGGGTGAGTTATGACCTCTGTCATGGGGGCAGCGAGAAGGAATCGGAAATGCCTACGACTTTCGTCACACAAGCAAACAAAGAAAAATGCCTTTTTTAGAGAAATTTTTCACTTTTCCGCGATGAACTGTCACACTGCCCTTCTTCAAGATTGCTCGAAAAAAGGTCGCCTATAAATCAATAAATGGAGAAGAAAAGTATAATTTCAGCTACCACATTATTTCAATCTGCGTAGATCCTGTATTGACACCTCCACCACCGGGCGGCATCAACCTCTGCAGACCGAACTACATTTCATATTACCAGAGTTGCTTCAGGTACATGTCCGAGAATCTTAACTACGATGAGGCGGAAGAAGCTTGCGTCAAAGATATGTCGCATCTAGCAACCGTCTCTGACGCATACGACGAAGCGTTTATCGAGACTCTGATGTATGAAGAGGGCCACGATTCGGCATGGATAGGATTACGTTTGGATGAGAAAGTAAGTACTCAGAAATGTTTCTATGTCGATAAGCTAACCTGAAGAAGAAGCTTGCGTCAGAATATAAGACACATCCATGTCTGACGCATATGACGAAATCTTTATCGAGACCTTCATGTATGAAGAGGGCCATGATTCGGCATGGATTGGATTACGTTTGGATGAAAAAGTAAGTAGAAATAAACGTTTCCATGCCAATCTACATACCTGCCAGGGGAGGGGTACATTGAAACTACAACTCTTGGACAATATGACGATACTCTGTGCAAAATGACTCTGTGCACGTAAAGATTGCTACATGGCCTGATAAAATTTATCAGAACATTACGATTTCATACTTCATCTCCTCTCTCATTTCCCTTCCTATCAGATCAATGAATACAGGTGGCACGATGATTGGCCCGTTTATTACACGGCCTGGGGTGCAGGCGAGCCCTCGGGAGGGCCTGGGGAGGGGTGCATCGAAGCGACAGTACTGGGGCACTGGGACGACACTCTGTGCACTAAAGGACAACCATTTATCTGCAAATATACAGATAGTAAGTAATTTGATACAAATTTATTATTATAATTATTCAGTTGACTTATGAATGAATAATTTTGTGAATCGATTTATTTCTAGCGTAATATGCTCATTTCAAAACAATATTTGTAACGTTTTAAGATTATTCTGCATTCAAAAGTAAATTAATATATCATGGTTTTATAAATCCCAACTTGAAAAGAAAAAATGAACGTTTTCCATTGTGACACATTCATGTTATCTTCTTTTAAAAATATAGAATTAAAGCTTTTATTATTTTCCCACTATAGTCAATGGATGATTTGTTTAAGATTTATAAAATGAAATACATCAATATGCGTTTTGCGGTAATCCATTGCAGGATGTTTATTTACGGCCTATTATTCTTTTGAATAAATACATTTTTACAAAAATGTTGTAGATTGGCAAGAATTATTTTGGATGGACTTTCCACTTGTCTTATTGAAATAAATGTTGTGAAGGTAATCGAGGGAAAGGATATAAATAAACTTCGTTACCGATTTTACGAACCGGCAGACTAACTAGGGGTGGTTGCACGAACCGGTCGTAGCAATTCAATTGAAATGAATGCTATTTAAATAACATGAATTTAAGTGATATGTTATTGTACTTGACGCTATGACGTCGGGGTTTCTACGTGTACAAGCAGCGGCCCCAATAGTTATAGACCAGTATGTAAAAAGGCTGACGACTTGTGTTAAATTTTATGTGCACCTGTTATTACATCACCAGGGAGTACTGCCGACCCTTCTGCTGGGGGCTTTTTTCAAAGGTATTTGCTCATTTTTAATGTAAATGGACGTAATGTAATAAAGTCACCCCCTCATAAGGTCCATCAGTGAAGAGCTAACGATATTTAATCTCTTTTAACCTCCTTTAACTTGTTGACAGACCGACTGTCTTTTTTTTCTCAAATGATTATTATCTAATTATTAGAATATTCTTTACTCCCCTCATCAATTCCATCCCTCTAGTAACACCACCCACACCCGGTCCGACGACGGCCGGGTACTGCGATGGAGATTGGATCGAGTATGGCGCGCACTGCTACCTTTTCGTTACGCGCTTCCAGGAGATGAAACTCGGGTGGGATGACGCAAGAATGTCCTGCTCCGCGCAGAACGGAACACTACTCACTGTGCACCACGAGGATGAGAACCAGTTTATTCTCCATGAGGCTGGATTGAGGATGGCGGATATTGGCTCGGACCCACACATACAGGCGGGGGAGAGTGATGTGTGGCTGGCCGTTGTGCGGAACAGTGAAGGTTTGTGGCCTTCGTTCCTATTTCTTTTTCTTAACCGGTTTGATGAATTTTGAAAGTAACCAACTACATTCATCATACCCGATTGAATTATCCCGATTAATCATCCCGATTGAAATATCCACACATCCTAGAAAAAAATTTAACAACTGAACAATGGGACTTCATATGTGCTTTCAAAATTTCCAATAAAGCCCCATGGTATTTTTATAAGACTACTGTTGACTCAAGAATTTTAAAATGTTTCTTGACGTGCGAATGTAAATGTGACGTTTTTAGTTACAAATAAGTCATAACGTAAAATGATATTCAATTTGATCCTGATTCATTTTTATTAAAAAAATATATATTTTTTAAGGTAGAGGGTGTGCTTCATTTTTACAAAATCTTTACGATATTTCAGGCCTTTTTAATGAAACTCAACAGAACACGATATAATATATTTCCAATAGATAAGTCCAACGCCAATCCAATGCTCCTTTATAATGCTATTGAATTCGGAACCGGCTCGTGATTATCATCTCCGCACTTTTCAACACATGACGTACGGATCTTGTGTCCCACAACACACTTTGAAATATATAAACACAGGTGCTGTCTGATTTTCCTCCATTTCAGGAGGTTTTGAATACCCTGATGGGGAACCAGTGAATTACGTCCTATGGGACACTGGGGAGCCACACTCTGGAGAGGATGCTGACTGTGTTGTGATGCAGCAAGATAAACACGGATATTGGGCAACATCACAGTGTGGTGACATCAACTACTATGGCTGCAAGAAAGCAAAAAGTGAGTTTTTATTGTACTTTCCTCCAAAATCATCCTATGATTTCAGCTTCTAATCTAAAATGTCGAATACAACGCGCCAATTAACTAACGGTCCATTCTCGGAATATACAGTATCCAAAATAATGTTATTATAAAATGCTATGAGAATAATTTTGCACAATCTAAATCCCCGTGAGTATAATTCGGCGTAATCGAAAACGCCATGAGAATTATTCGGCGCTTTCTAAAACGTCGTGAGGATTATTCAGCATGAGTCAAATTGCCATGGAATGGCTTAACACACAAAACAAAAAAAAAACGTCTTGAAAATCACCGTGACCATAATTCGACATGATCGTGAGTATAATTCTGTATAATCTAAAATACTGGGATTATTTCGAGGCGATCAAAAATACCCTGAAAACAATTCGGTACTATCTTTATTGCTGAAAATTGTTCAAGACAGTTTAGACATCGTGAGAATAATTCGCCGCCATCTAAAACGTGCGAATGTGACAATTTAAGGGCCATGAGAATAATTCGGCACAATCAACAACATTGTGAAAATAATTCGGCATATTATACAATATTATGAGAATAATTTGACACTCTCTAAAACTTCGTGAGAATAATTATTTTGGCACAACTTACTAATTGTGGGACTTTGTGGGACTTATTCGGCATAATCTAAAATCAGGTGAAAATAATTCGGCAAAATATAAAACGTTTTGAGAATAATTCGGCACCCTCTAAAACGTTTTGAGATTAATTCGGTACAATTTACAACATTGTGGAAAAAATTGGCATAATCTAATACGTCGTGAGAATACTTCGACTAAGGACGTCGTTCACTCGTCGACGAACAAAGATATCCCTAATGATTTAATAATATATACTTTATGAATATTCAACACTGCGCTTGATACTGGTGGACGCTCGTGTATTTCAAGGAATAAAGTTGCTGTAACATGTTTTCGAATGGTATAACATTTTTATTATTTTGTTGCGTTTCATCTGTTTTCTCTGTAAAATATGCACTCGGCACCACCTCGGCGCAGACACATTTCAATGTGAATAAGTTCATTTACATAATTATAATATGTAATGAAAATATATATGAAATATAAAACGTGTAATGTTTTCATCGGATTTCATATTTATGTATTTCAGGTGTTTTCGTCGCAGGTTTACTTGCATTAAAATGTGTTTTCTGTCTGCTTGTATTATGTATTTTTTTTTTTCATTTTAGTTCCTGGTACACCTACGCCACCAAGAACAGGTATGTAAAGAATATATAGGTGCCCAATGGAACAATAATGAATAATAAGTTTGATCACTAAGAGCTGAGGAAATATGTATACATAAACTGTGCATGAGACAGATAAACAACACAAAATTTGAGTATCTTTAACCCCCTTAAAAGAACCAACAAGCAAACAAATTTGAATTACCGTTCATTATATTTTTTCTGGAAATTTATTCATAGAAAAGGAATGATTATGAGGATGGTTTTAATGAAGAAGATCATCATTGTGGTGACGAAGAAGGTGATGATGGTGGTGATAATAATAGTAGTGCCTCTTCTTCTTCCTCCTCTTCTTCTTCTTCTTCTTCTGATTGCTATGATGATGATGATGATGATGATGATGATGATGATGATGATGGTGATGATGATGATGATGATGATGATGATGACGATGATGATGATGGTGATGATGATTATGTTGGTAACGATTATGCTTCTATTTATAAGATTAAGATATTATATGGCTCAGCTTTTTCCCTTCATTTTCATATCTGTTATTTAGAGAGGACACCAACGACAATTCTTTCGTCGAGGACCACCTCCGATTACCAGAAAAGTACATCAAATACACCTATGATGACAACACAAGGCAACCCAGGTAAGTGAACTGTTGTACAAAATGATAAGCGTTCTGGGCCCCGTAACATGAAAGAATTTGCGACCGATTGCAATCCATCATACACTTACAATTGATATCAATCGTATAATACGGTCGATTTAAAAGCTTTATGTTACAGGTCCCTGATCTTAGTAGTGCTCCTTTCAACATTGTAATAAAATATACTTTCAACAATGTCATTGTTTGACACAAACCTGTAAGAATATGACAAAACCTACATGTATTCAGGAAAACTCATTAAAGTATATCTTTATGGCAGAAAGATTAATTCATGAATAACAACATTTCCTACGGATATTGCAATTTTGGGACTGATATTTCTTCAACATATTTAGAATGTATTTAAAGAATGACTCGTGCCATCATGACGGAACTTTACGTCATGTATTTCAATATGTGATTTCAGTTGTGATAATGTAACATCGGGACGTAAGCATGCTTACTGCGATACGAAGTAGCACTAAAATAGCGTTCTTGTCAATTTGTGCGAAAAGAACGTTCTGTTCTTTGAAACAGAGATTAGGGAATTCATTTTTCTTTAATATACAATTTCTCATTCTCTCCCAAAAATCTTCTCGTTTTTGCAAATCAAACTAATTCGTCCATAGTTTCATGAAGTGACGGGATTGAGAGGGTATTGCTACACGAGATGAGTTACAAATTCATTGGAACGTGTCCTGCTATTGAATTAAAACGTTGTTCGGTAGGATGCCCGTTGAATTGGCGTTATGTCGGGATTTCTTTGTCCTCATGAAACAATACCCTTTGGCTCCCGTCACTTCGTAAAAAACGGACAATTTGTCTTTTTGTAATCTTTTATTTATATGAATTGTCTTTTTATAAGTTGAAATTTGTCTTCTCCATTTCTTTTTCCTCGTAGGTGGTATGTCTAGCGGGACAATAGCAGGTATCGTCATCGCCACCATTGTCTTCTCCGCATCCCTAGCTGTCTTGGTCACGTGGCTCATCATTCGCAAAAGGAATTCCACTTCGCATGATAAGTTTGAAAATGAAATTGAGATTCCCAAGACAAGCGATCCCGTAAAACCATGAAAAAGGTAACGACGTTACGACGACGAAGACGAAGATGGTGCCAATTTGTTGATTATGACCACGATTATGTAATGACATCAGTGCTGGATGACAAAATGAACTCAAACGCTGTTCATTTGGTTGTGCGCGAGCGTTACTCTTGATCGCTCCGGATTCAGAACAAAATTCGTTGGACACAATTTTATTAAGAACTATATTAAGTTTTCACTATAGTTTCCCCTTTCTAAGTACTTTTCTGTAAGATCCCTGTAAAGAATAACCACCATCTTCATTTTTTTCTTAACGATATTGTTAAAAAACTTTAAAAGTGGCCACCGTTTTCAATTTCTATTCGGAATGATGATTGGTTCCTTAGTAATGTATAAGTGAAAAATGCTTTCAAACGGCACAAGAGACGTTCAGCGAAGCAGCGGGCTACTTCAATATGGAACTTATTCCTTTCTTGTGTGTGAAGTTAACGTCACCGGTTTGCCTTATGAGTATCTCCTAAATCATCATGTATAGTACACGGATGATAAGGTAACATCGTTTATCAATTAGTGAAACGCACATGCTGAGGAGGAGGGGTGACAGGGGTGGTGTTGGATGTTCATCAACCTCTTTTTAATTTTGTTAATACAAGAGTATTTTTTTCATGTGTATATTTTCCATACTGTTTTGTTCAATTCATGTTCATGTCAGATTGTACAAGTTGTTATTTTGAGTGTTAATAAAATGGAAAATCAATCGATTGATCGGTCAAAGAGATATCTAGGCGTAATTTCACTCGGTCTGTTTATTTTGAATACCTAAAAGTGAATAAAGCTATTGTAACTAACCTTTTCGATGCATATCTTCGCTTAAAGCATGTTTCGATAATTTTCTGTGTATTAAAGACATTTGAATCAGAAATGATTCACTATTGGGCCACTACTGGTGCAAGATATGGAGCCTGTAACATAAAGGAGATACGATTGATTAGAAATTGATTGTATCTCTACTATACACGTTTTGCCATAGACTTACGATTAATATTTATCGTAAGTCTAATTGCATCTTTTATGTTACAGGCCCATGGTGTAAAATGATTCAGACATTGATGTGGTTTGAAATTACAAGAGTTAGATATAAAAAAAAAATGGTAGACTTGTGGACTATCTCCACCGTGGCCCAGCTCACTTCTAGTTTTGGCCCACTTCTTTATTTTTTGCTCACTTCTATTTTTCGCAGAGTTATTTACTTTCGTGATAAACTTACATCCAGTCGTTTGTTCAATTTCCTACATCTTCTAATGTTTTGGTGTTGTCGTATTTTTCTGTAATTCTTAATTCCGCTGGT